>JADRCC010578059.1:0-12391 GCA_019843855.1 Hylomyscus alleni
AATCTCTGTGGCAGCATCCTCCCATATATCATGGATGTAATACCTCTCAGATAACAACATATAAATAGTAGAACAAATATAGCTGCCATGAGTTAGGAACAGTACCAAGGTAATAAAGGGGGACGTGTTTGTACAGAGTTACATGAGAGATGTCTTGCTGGTGTGAAAGTGATTCTGCATTTGATTGTGATGGGGTTACATCACAATCTGTCTCATTTTACCAGAGTTTTAACAGCTAGGTATAAAAGTAATTCAATAAATCAGAAATATAAAATACAAATGGCATATGCCTCCTCAGAGACATGGAGTTTCTCTTAGATCACAGAGCTCCTCTAATGTCTCAGGTGGACTTCTGTAATACTCTTGTCCCCTGCATGCCATCTGCCTTGCTCTTTGTCTGCTCTGAGTGAGTCTGCTTTTCTTTCTTTCTAGCCTTGTCCTATTCTCATTGTAATCTATTTTCTAACCATCTGTGAAGCAGCCCCACACACACTGAACTCATGTTCTTTCCTAACTCCAAATCAGGTACAGGTTGCTTAGCCTTTTTCTTCAGTGTCAAGCCTGTTCTTTATTTCTGGGCATTTTCAACAGGAGTTGCACTGGGAGGTACTCTAAACTGCTCTTATAACATATACCATCATATAGTTTAGAAAGCAACCATCTTTGAGCTCTGAGTGGCTCAGAAATTTCAGTTTGAGTGTATGTGCTTAGTACTGAACTTTCAAAGAAACTCTCTTCCATAGTTTAGACTTGTGTCTGCAGAACCACCTGGTGCCTTAAATACTTCTTTGCTTTTGCTCTAGACACTTTCTCATGTCTTCTGAGATATGTTGCCAATCATTCATACAATGGATACTTTAAAGATACATTGCCTTCTTTGGGCCTTTCGGTTTTATTTATTAATTTAAAAATTATCATACAGATCAGTGTTTCATTATGGCATGTTCATGCATATAAGTCATTATACCATGCCCTTTTCCCCTTTCCACACTTCCCTCCCCTGTCCTCCTGCATGTCTCCTGCTGGTCTCCTCTCTCCCTATAAGTAGTTTGCCTTCTAGCTCACATTTATTCCATTTCCCCCTCTTTTCCTCCATCCCCTTCCCTTAAATTTCTTCTTTCCTCGAATAGTCCTCCTTGCACATCAAGAATCTCTCTGTTACGTTGGTTTAGGTTCCTTTGAATATATATTCACGGTGGTATAGTTGGGTTATACGATAGCCCTATTTTTACACCTTTGAGGAACTCCCATAGTGACTACATCAATTTACATTTCCACTGGCAGTGTAGAAGGTACTAGTATACCTTACCTTTTTAAATTCAACCTTTTATAACCATTCCCAAATAAAAGTCTAGATATCTGAGATGGATCCAGTTTGATCTAGTTTCCTCCTTTTCAAATACCCGTTTCATTCTATTTGTCCATGGACTTGGTTTTTCATTCCTCACAAAGATGCTTTCTACGCGTCTCTCTTGCTTTCGTATGTATCTCTTGTTGGTGTGCATGGTTTTCTTCTGAGCATCTGTGCAGTCCTAGCCAATAGGAATGGTTCGTTGTGATGTCATCTCTATGAGTAATGCTTTCTTGGTGCCTTTAACCATCCTCCCTCTTTGCATCCTCAGTTTCCCTTCCCACTGGCTCACAAGTTCGCTGTTTCCTGAGAGGTAGGAAGAATGTCCTACTCCCATGTCTCCTTGCTTTGTTCCCATGCCCTTACCTTTCTGTAGTTCTTCATTGTTGTACCCCTGAGTTTTAACTCCATTAACTTTGCTCAGTCTGGGCAGATAATTTAAACATTTAACTAATGTTCTCTCATTTTCACTGGGTATAACTGGCTCATGACTAGAGACCTCTTTCCAAGCTGACATGAATTAATTGAAACGGGGTCTTTGGAGAGAATTATTCCACTAGGTATGATTGTGCTTAACTGTAGTGTGTTCATCAGCAGAATCAAGAGGCTATGCTTTGGAATAAGACTGTCCTGAGTTTGAAACTCTGTTTTTCTAGTTATTATCATGAGATTTTGGTCACACCATTTCTTTTGTGTATAAGAGAAGTTACTTTTATGCATGTATATAGGTGAAAGATCATGAAACGTGTGTGCATATGACATGGAAGCCAGAAAACAACTTCAGATGTCGTTCTTCAGGATACACCATTTATTATTTATTTATTTATTTATTTATTTATTTATTTATTTATACTTATTTTTGAAACAGGATCTCTTCGCATACTCCGGCAGATCAGCAGACCCCACAGACACTCTACTTCTGCCTCCCCATTTTGTGACTGCAGAATACTCCACCCATCCTGACTTTTCATGAGTTTTGAGGATGGAACTCAGCTCTTCATGTTTGAAAGTCAAGCTGTTTACCAACTACCTCTCCAGGTCTCTACTTTACTTCTTTAGGGTGAATTTTCTTGCTCTGAGAAGTACCTGTAGGGGCTAATATCATTTGTTTCTAAGAATCTTGTGAGGGAGAAACACTTAGCACACCCCCTCTTCCAACTCAGTGACCTCGGCTAATTTAGCTCTTTTCAACCATGGTATTAAGATGGGTTTGTAAAATACAGTTTTTGAAAACCAGGGGCTTATTACTGTCTTCAGGTATCTCTTGGTGTGTTGGCCTGGGTTTCTAATGAAAGATTCTTTTGTTATCTTTGTTTGTAATTGGTCTGTGGTAAGCCCTAGAAACACCTCTTTGTTTTCTAAATGCTCAATTTTTCACCCTTTTACCATTAGGAGTAGATCATGGTTTCTGTTCCATTGAATAGGGAGGACCTAAAAAAGTAAATTTCCTCTTTTCGTGACAATGGGGACTTGTACTGTGAAATCTTCTATTCTTTTCCCCATTCGAAAGATACTTTGGAACTACTAATTGTAGTTCTGTGATGCAGTTGAAAATTTCCTTTGTGCCTGAACAATCTAGTCTAACCAGGTTAATGTCTTTAAACGCTTTAAATACAATCAATTTTAATGTTTTTGTCTCTTTTAGAGTTAAACAGTTTATTTTTTGTTGTATCCATTTTAGTTAACAGATTACTGTTCATGATAAAACAATCAGATTAAGAGTGAAGTATTTTGTACTTTAAAGTATATTAGTAATGGTCTTCTGTTTCTATTGGTTTTGTTTGTTTGTTTGCTTAGTTTTTTTGTTTGTGTTTCTTTGACAGATTCATAGCCCATGCCGGCCTGAAATGTACTCTGTACCTAGCTGTCCTCAAGTTCATGATGCTGGGATTGCAGGCATACACTGCAGAGACTGGTTTCCAACAATACTAAATAAAGGACCAAACTGGAAGCAGTATTTTCTCATTGTTTCTCTAGGATTTTTTTGAGAGTGGATTCCTGATAGGCAACACTATCACCTTTGACAGCTTAATTTGTATCCTATGAAGTGGGACATTCTATGGGCCTATGATAGGAAAATCAGAATCAAGAAAAAAAAAAAAACCATGATGTTTCCATCTGATTCTTAGACTCCAATCATTTCAGGGAGCTGGACCAGGTGATATTCTTTATAAATAGAAATGTCCCATCTACAACCATGAATTGCATTCGAGGGTTATGTCTTCTTCAGTCTCTTCCAATCTAGAACATTTCTGCTGTCTTAGGATCTTCACACCCATGTTACTTGTGTGATTCACATCATGACTTCACACCATGATTCTAATTGATTCCTTCTGTTAAATATTCTTCAGCTGGGATTTGTCTGCTGTATCTCCATGATTAGATTCTTAGTATTCCAGAAGCCATGCTGAATTTCTTGTTGAATTTTACCCAAGGGTATACAAGCTTTATCCCATTGCTCATAGTGTTCATTTTGATCATCATTAAGATGGTTTCTTCCAAACACCTTCTCTGAAAGGTGACTCCCTCTATTCACTGTAATGAATATGTGTTTTGCCTCTACTTCTCTTTTAGTCGGGTACTGTCAGAGTTTCTCTGGAGACAGCTATCTCAGGCTACTGCCATCCAGCACTTGCTGGCATTCACAACAGTGTTTAAATTTGATGACTGAATATGAGAAGGATTCCCAGGTGGAGCAGTCTCTGGATTGTCCTTCCTTCAGTCTCTGCTCCATAGTTTGTCTCTGCAACTCCTTCCATGGATATTTTGTTCCCCCTTTTAAGAAGGAATGAAGTATCCAAACTTTGGTCTTCTTTCTTGAGTTTTTTTTGTGTTTTGTAAATTATATTTTGGGTATTCTGAGCTTCTGGGCTAATATCCACTTATCAGAGAGTATGTACCATGTGTGTTCTTTTGTAATTGGATTACCTCACTCAGGATGATATTGTCCAGGTCTATCCATTTTCCTAAGAATTTCATAAATTCATTGTTTTTAATAGATGAGTAGTACTCCATTGTGTAGATGTACCACATTTTCTGTATCCATTCCTCTGTTGAGGAACATCTGGGTTGAAGGGAGCTGGTTTTAGGCTGTGTAAATGCTATAGACTTCATGTAATTGTTCATTTGTTTATTGTACATTTGTTTTTATTTATGTAGAAGTGGACTTACAGATTTCTGTGTTGTTGAATTAGCTGTCAGATTTGTTAATATTCTTGTTTTTGGTATTTAAACCTTTCCCAATGTGATCAATGGGAACCCTGTCAAGTTGGCACTGTGTCTTTTTGACATGTCCCTACCATTTTTTTGAGCACTTCCTCTCTGATACTACAAGATGTTTGTACTCATTGCATAGTGTCATGTCTCAGTAAATCAGTTAGTCTGTCATTTCTGCCTTGACTCTTGGTTAATGTGTATAGGAAAACTATATTTGGAAAGTAGGACCACACTAGATACTTCTATAGTTCTTGGAGGGTTTTGCTCTTAAATCTCATCATCAGATTGAATCAGGTCATATATGTAGGTATTCATACATCCATACATATTTGCTTGTATATGGGAGTCCATGACTGTGTAAAAATATTTACAGTGGAATGCACACAAAGAGAGTTCATTCTTTCATTATTTCCATATTTGACATATAATGAGAACTATAATGGTTATAATATTTAATGCACACATGCATGTGGCCATCCTTCTCTCAATAATATCCAAATGCCTTATACTGCTGCTGCAACCCTCTCTATCCATCTCATAGAAATGCACTGGTATATACTCAAGAGCCCACACTTTCCACATGGACATCATTTCTCCCAGTATTGTCTCAGATATCAGTACTTCTCCCTTAGTACTGTTCCTCTAGCCCACCGGGACTTCACATTTTCAAGCTACAGCACTACCACCTTATCCTAGCCCACGGATGTTCCCACATCTCTATATGCCCTGACTCGGATAGGCCCATTAGGATACCTTCCTGTAAGTACAACTTCTAGCTCCAACTTGGCCTTGGACACCTTGAGCTAGGCCGACTCTTGGCTTGCGTAATCTCATCATAGTATTTCAGTTCCAACATTCTACGGTGGGTTCCCACCACTATGTCTTCCGGACTTCTTACAGCAACCACCACTACGATTATGTAGCTTCATTTGACTCCTTACCTTTGATATGGAAGCTTAACCTCTGCTGGGCCTGAAAATTCCTGCTGTAATGCCTGACCCTTAGCTGGATACCTATCTCATCCTTCTAAGGTTGTCTCACAACACTGGGGTGCATTTTGAATCCCGCATCAAACTGAAGGTTGTCGCTTAATACTGGTCTGTCAACAGACTTGCAGAAAATTCTTTCTCACCTGGCTCAGATTCACTATCTATCTTTCCTACACTGTCTTCCTAAATGTCCTTGATGAGCTTCCGTGCCTCACACAAGATATATTGTTTTATGTAATAAGGACACATGCTCCACTATGTTCATAGCAGCCTTATTTATAATAGCTAGAACCTGGAAACAACCCAGATGTCCCTCAACAGAAAAATGGATGCAGAAAATGTGGTACATCTACACAATGGAGTACTACTCAACAGTTACAAACAATGAATTTATGAAATTCTTGGGGAAATGGATGGACCTGGAGAATATCATCCTGAGTGAGGTAACCCAATCACAAAAGAACACACATGGTATGCATTCTCTGATAAGTGGATATTAGTCTAGAAGATCGGAATATACAAAGTACAAACCACAAACCATAAGAAACTCAAGAAGAAAGGAGACAAAAGTGTGGATACTTCATTCCTTCTTAAAAGGGGGAACAAAATATCCATGGAAGGAGTTATAGAAACTAACTGTGGAGCAGGACTACAGGAAGGACAATTCAGAGACTGCTCCATCTGAGAATCCTTCCCATATTCAGTCATCAAATCTAGACACTATTGTGGATGCCAACAAGTGCTGGCTGACAGGAGCCTGATATAGCTGTCTCCTGAGAGGCTCTGACAGTATCCGACTAATACAGAAGTAGAGGCTCACAGCCATCCATTGAACTGAGCACAGGGTCCCCAGTGAAAGAGCTAGAGAAAGGACCCAAGGACCTGAAGAATTTGCAGCCCCTTTGGACAAACAACAAAATGAAGTAACTAGTACTCTCAGAGCTCCCAGGGACTAACACTCCAACCAAAGAGTATACATGGTGAGACTCATGGCTCCAGCAGCCTGTGTATAGCAGAGGATGGCCAAGTTGGTCATCAATGGGAGGTGAGGACCTTGGACCTATGAAGGTTCTATTCCCCAGTATAGGGGAATGCCAGAGCCAGTAAGTAAGGGGGAGGGATGGTGAGCAGGGTGTGTGTGGGGGGAAGGAACAGGGATTGTTTTAGTTTTTTTTTTTCTTTTTGGAGGGGAACCTGGGAAAGGAGATATTATAAATAAAGGAAACATCTAATAAAAAAGAAAAAAGAAAACAAGATATATTGTTTTGCTTGGGGGCTTTCCTCATGAAGTTCAAGCTCAAATTCTTCATGCTCAGATGCCCTCCCCTGGAATTTCCACCTACCTACTATGGTGTTGTGGCCTCGAAAGTCAGGTCACTGATGTCTTCAGCTCCCAGAATTCTTCTCAGGCTCCCACCCCGTTGTATTCAACTGTCCTCATGCTTTTAATATCCTCCTGCTGGGACTGGGACTGGGACGGGCCTCCTCTCTGTCACACAGCATTCCATGTTGGATGGCACTCAAGGCTGCTGTTCCCTGCTGTCCTCAAGTTCCCATACTCAGGGTACTCCTCTCTCCCACTGCCACCGGGACGTGGCCTTGCTTTCTCTTTACCCTGCCTGGGCTCCAAAGTCTCCCTTAGAGGGTGCAGTCTCCAGAAATACTGTGTACTCTACTGGGTTTCCAATGCCGTTGGTTGGCCACCATGGTGGCCTGCTGTTCTTTTCCCCTATTGAGCTACAATAACCTGCTTGACTTAGTTTTGCTTTTGAATTAAATTGCTTCAGAAATGAGGGAGGGAGATGAGGAGACAGAGACTGGAAGTGATTTTTGACAGACCTCCTCTAGACCAAGCCCCAAACTCAGGAATATTATCCATAACCCCCTTTATTTACAGAAATATTCATTGTTCTAACAATTTGAACACTTCATTGTTCTGAACCTTTTTCGGGGTACTCAAGAGGGATATTCTCTACAAACAGATGTTCAGGGTGATGCCACTAGGGTCCTGCAGTATATTTATAACTTCGAAGTTACAACCACCTATAACTTATACATGTATAGCTCTTCAAAAAAAATGCAAAAAAAAATCCATCTAATTTCTGGGGAGTGCGGAATCTAATCAGCTGTAGCAAGCGTTTCTGTATATTAATTATCATTTATTTGAATACTGTTTTAAAAACCATAAATCTGTAAAAGCTTACAGTTTGTAACCTTGATCAGAACCTATTTTTAAACTCCCATTGCAGTTCAGAAATTTGAAAGTCCTAGAACTAAGAGCAGAGTGTCACACTGAAGTAGTTTTCATGATGGAATGATGGTTATGAGATAATTATTATAATTGATGCAAAAATCTGACTGTAATTCAGCATGTTTGACCGCAGCGCTTCTATAACGACTCAGGTTGTGACAGATTTACTCCCAGGGATGTGACAAGCTGTGGCAGAATATCCTCTTGAATCTGTGCTTAGCCCTTGCGGTAACAGCCTTGGGTCTATGGGGCCCAGGCTCTATTGTGTTTTCTCTTCAGACAGGCTTGTGAGGCGATACATTACTTTGTATATCAACTTTATGGGTTTATTTTTGCTTTTGTCATAAACCAAGACTTTCTGAGAAGTGATCATCAGCTGCAAAGAGGACCATTCTTTTAGCAATAAGCCGTTAAAAGCTAGGAAGGATTGATCTGTTTATTGTAACAGGGTAAGACGTTTGCTTAGACAAGAGGCACAGCTGTGGTTCCTGAGATGAAGAAAAGGACGCATGGCTCCTTGCCCCTTTGCAGCTCCACTGCCTCTCAGTCTGGGATATTAAGGTTTGTCCTGTGTGAGAGATACATAAAGATCCTTTGGATTTTCTTCAGTAAGCACATGCTAGAGGTTAATAATGTGGGGATGTTTGATTCCCTGATGTTTTAAATAATTTCATGGGAAATCTAATGCGGGAGGACACTAGTTTAAAGGGGCTATTACCCACATCAAATGAGAGCCCTTCCTTCCTATTATTTCCCCCAATACCTTGCCCTTAGAGCTCCTCTCCCTTCATTTACCACAAATGATTCTTCAAAACGACACTGTGTGCTTCGGTGGAGATGGGATTGGAGAAAATTTAATCCCTAATCAGGGCCTTGTCAGGACGAGCGGTTCCTGCATCTTTCTTCCTTCTGCTTGCTGGCTCTTAGACACAGGCAGGAGACACACTCCCTGGAAGGGTGGCCTGGGGAACCTGGCCTTAGCCTCTCCTGGGCTGTTTTTCAAGGGTGTTCAGCCCCTGGGGAGCCTCAAGGCAGTAGCCTTCTAAGCTCCTTTCACTTGAGTGCTGCTGTGATTTTTATAAATTCTCAGGTCATTATCCCCACTGTGGGGGGCAGATACTTAGAACTCTGTTCAAATGGGTTCGGTATACTTTTCAGGCCTAAGGGTTATTCTCTGTAGACTTATGTGTCTCAGGCTCGGTTGGGTACCAGATACTGCCTACTTAGTCTTTCCCTTCAGGACATCATCCTTTTGGAGGTGATTGAGATCATTCTCCAGCCTCCTTTGTTTACAGGTGCCATGTGACTAAATTCTGACGCATGAGATATGAAATTTATTAGATAGCTGGGTAGGATATTTGAAATGACAGGTCAGCTTAAACTGTACTATAGAACACTTGTGATTAAAAACTGCATGATATTGGTACAGTGACAGGCAGGTAGATCAATGGAATAGAATTGAAGACCCTGAAATGAACCCACACACCCATGGGCACCTGATCTTTGACAAAGGAGCTAAAACCATCCAGTGGAAAAAAGATAACATTTTAAACAAATGTTGCTGGCTCAAGTGGCGGGTAGCATGTAGAAGAATGCAAATCGATCCATTTCTATCTCCTTGTACAAAGCTCAAGTCCAAGTGGATCAAGGACCTCCACATCAAACCAGATACACTGAAACTAGTAGAAAAGAAAGTAGGGAAGAGCCTTGAGCACATGGGCACAGGGGAAAATTTCCTGATAGAACACCAATAGCTTATGCTCTAAGATTAAAAATTGACAAATGGGACCTCATAAAATTGCAAAGCTTCTGTAAGGCAAAAGACACTGTCAATAGGACAAAACAGCAACCAACATATTGGGAAAAAATCTTTACCAATCCTGTATTTGATAGAGGGCTAATATCTGTAAGAATTGAGCAAAACGGGGATACCTCATAAAAATACCAAAAAGCAAGGCAGGTCCATTAAGCCTAAAGACAAAGAGCTTCAGAAGGGTTTACAGAGCACACACCCATCTCCAACAAATGCCTGGTTCCAGGAAACATCCCTAGGAGGGTGGATCTCTTCCACCCCTCCTATGTGCAACAGGTATCTACTCCTCACCTGGAGGAGGAAGATCAATAGAAACAAAAGAACAATGGGAAAGATAAAGTGTAACCAGCCCATGTTGTAAATTGTAATCAGCCCACGTTGTAAGCTATAAAACTCTGTTCTGAAAAGGTATAAAAACTACCCGGCCGTGGTGGCTCACATCTTTAATCCCAGCCCTTGAGAGGCAGAGGCAGGTGGATTTCTGAGTACGAGACCAGCCTGGTCTACAGAGTGAGTTCCAGGACAGCCAAGGCTACATAGAGAAACCCTGTCTCGAAAAAAACAAAACAAAAAAAACAAAAAAAAAAATACTACCAGCTTTGTTTCCTCAGGGTCGCTCTTCCCCGAATGCAGGACACGACCCTAGTATACTAGTTAGATAAAAACCTCAGGCAATTTGCAGCGATCTCCTTCCTGATTCTTTGAGAGTGGGGCACCCATGCCAAATTTAACATATCCAATATATACAAAGAACTCAAGAAGTTAGACTCCAGAGAAACAAATAACCCTATTAAAAATGGGGTAAAAGAGCTAAACAAAGAATTCTCAACCAAGGAATACCGAATGGCTGGGAAACACCTAAAGAAATGTTCAACATCCTTAGTCATCAGGGAAATGCAAATCAAAACAACCTTGAGATTCCACCTTACACCAGACAGAATGGCTAGGATAAAAAACTCAGGTGACAGTAGATGCTGGCAAGATTGTGGAGAAAGAGGAACACTCTTATGTGTATATTCATACATCTGATATAATTGCCACAAAAAAATCACTATTAAGTAAGAGGAGACTCCACAGAAATGTGCATTTGTTTATAATTCATATAGCCATGAAGTTGCAAAATAGGGGTTTAAAATTCTTATTAGCATGTATTAATTATACATAACAGTAACAGTAAGACTCATCGTGATGTTTTCTATAAGTACATGATATATTATGATCATATCTATTCTCCATTACCCTCTTACGCTCCCTCCCCTCCCACTACATCTTTTCATCTCTCTTCTGTTTTCATGTCTTGATTTTGTGACCCTGTGAGTTTAATTGGAGCTGTTTATAGGTCAATTACAGAAGTATAGGCAATGTACCAGGGGCTACACTACTGAAGAGAACCTCTCCTCTCCCCTATATCAGTCACCAATTTCCTATAGGTCCCCCGGGGACAGGAAGAGCCTTGGAGCTCCTTCTTCATGGTGGGGTACTGATTGGCCTGGCATTTGTAGGTCTTGACAGGTAATCAGGGCTGCCGAGAATTTGGTGCAAGGAACTTAATGCAGTGCAGCATACAATGGTCCTTCTTCTGCTCAAAGGACGCCATTCCATAACACCCATCCTTACCTCCTGCTGTGCCTAGAGGGCATCACTCCACAGCTCTTCATTCTTACCTCCAGCTCTTACAGTCTTCCTTCCAGTCTTCTTGAAGTGCCCTAAGTGTTTGAGGGGATGAAATAGATGTCCACGGAGAGCTGAGCAGTCAGCAACCAATCTCACCACTTCTAACAGTGATGAGATTCAGTAGTAATTACTTTCCACAGCAAAAAGAAAGTTCTTTGACTCAATCTAGTGGAAGTAACTACTCTACGGGCATAAACATAAATATTTCAAAGGCAATTTGACAGGCACGTCATGTCCACTTAGCAAGGTAGCTGCAGTACCTTCCTGACTAGGGGTTATGTCCTCTCTAGCAATGAGCTTTTTGATCAAGTTTAGAGTATGAGACATGACTTCCCTCCAACCAGAGAGTGGTTGGTTATCCTGAAACACTCATGTCTTCTCCTGTACCAGTGGCCACATTTTGCTTAGCAGATCATTAGTGTAACATGCCTGATCCAAAGCTGAATAAGATTGATAGTGATGACTCTTATCAATAAGATTGATAGTGATTGATAGTGATATTTTTTCAGGTTAATAAACAAGAGAGTCATTGTCAGTTGCAGAGTGAGTTTAGGGTCAATCTGGGCTGTATAATATCTGTCTCCCAAACCAACCAAACAACAGCAAAAGCCTGTAACAGTAGATGCCATAAAAATGGAAGAAATTATTTGGAAACACCCAAGGCAAAGTGGATTTGAGATGCTATGGACCACTGTGCACGTTGCGTGTGAGCAACACTGATGCCTTCTCACTGTCCTCAAAAGTCCTGAAGCTGCGCACTTCCAGAACGTATTTCTGCACATTGCTTCCCAGAGTTTTCTAAAGACTAAGTAGAAGGGAGAATTTTTGTTTTGCAGATTGTATTTGAAGGCCAGGGTTTGTTGGCCACAGGACTCCGGCTTCCCACGGGGTGGACTGAAGCTGTGGGACTTTAGGAGACTTTCTGAGAATGTCCAGAAGAGAATCTCCATGGAAAGTTTAAATGAACTCAAGTCTTAATGAAGCTCTGATTGACAGGCTAGGAAAGAGTTGGCCCAAACTAAACAGTTATTCCCAGGAGAAAGAAGCACCTTGGAAGATACACTCATTCTCTGCCTTCTCTGTGTGTATCTTCTGGC
>JADRCC010578060.1:0-15446 GCA_019843855.1 Hylomyscus alleni
AATGGCTGGTCAGAGATGCAGGCTGTGATGCTGGAACACAGCTATGTGCTATTATTCTCTCTAATCAAAAGAACTCAGCACATCGAAGTTCTAAACACTTCTTACTCTTGTGGTTTTTTTTTTTTTTTCTTTTTTCTTTTTCCTCTAACTTGACTTTCGTGGTAGAGAAGTGGTAGTCAGTCAGAAAGGAGGAGATGGCATGTCCAATTGGGATTTGGATGACTGTTTAATAAAGTGTTATTAAGAGATAAAGGCAGGAATCAGGATCCCACCAAGGGATATCAAGGGCCCTCTGTGCAAGGCAAAGAACGGTACAAGCTCATTACCACCCCTAGGGCTGACTGGTAAAAGGAGAGCTTGAGAGACAAAGGATGACCGGAGAGTGCAGAAGGGACAGTTAGGATGAGCAGGGGTGGGGCATCTGGGTGCAGCAGCCAGCTCCCCTCTCTCCTGAGTGCCCGCCCCTGAAAGAACACATTAGAATGAGATGTAAAATCAACGACTTTTGAAGACAATGGCTATCAAAAACAAAACCAGTGATCACTGATTGGCAAAACACAAGCAACATGAGTCTTCAACTTGTCTCAGATTCTTTCTTTGAGTAAGTTTTCAGACTTCAAATGGAGAGAAGGAAAATCCAGGAGCCCAGCACAGATCCTAAGTTAGAGAGATATGTGGTCTTGAGAGTCAGGGGAGACCAAGTCAACTGGACTTTGTAATCACTGTACTTTGTAACCAGTGTACTGAAAGTTGGTATGCCCTCAGATATCTGAGATGAAGCCTGTTCAAGATGAAGAAATTAATGAGTTGGATCTTTGGGAGGTAATTACACCATGAGGGTTGAACCTGCAAGGATAGATTAGTGCACTTGTAACTAAAGACAGGAGAAATGTGTGAAGTTACATCCAGGCCATTTGCAAACTTGCAAAACAGCATAAACTGAGAATGCTAGCACCCTGACCTCAGACTTCCTAACTTTCAAACTGTAAGGAAAAAACCCATATTGTATTATATTATATTATATTATATTATATGCCTATGAGACTGAGGCCCTCTGTAACATGACAGCCAAAAACAGACTGAGACAAGGGGTACCAGAGAGGAAAGAGCCAGAGATGAGAAGTCTAGAGATCTGTACAGGCAAATGAAATCTCAAATATTTATCCAAGTACAAATCAGAGCCTTTAATATGAGGCCAGAGAGAGCAAACACCTGTGGATACAGAGTAAAGTATATGGTGTTCACTGAGAACGGGGACTACTCTTGAAGGAGACTTCAAGTTTCACAGGATGCTGGGTCTTCCTTCCTTGTGGATAGTAGTTACCACAGCACTGGACCCCACTCTGACCCTATGGAACAGATCATAAAAGTAAGATCTTTAAGACCAAACTGCTACCAGGCAACTTTATTGCATCAGGCAAAAGCTCAGAAATATGTATGAGACTAGAAAATGACATGGCACCAAAAGAGAGCTAAATGTTTGCAATGTCTGGGATCCACAAAACAAGAGAGACAGATAAAATTACCCACATTGACTCAGTCTTAGGGGGACAGACATTTAAGATGGTGTTGTAATTATATTTCAAACACTTAGAGTGCTTAGAAATACAGAATGCATAAAAGCAAACATTAATGAATGGGAAGACAGAATTTGAGAAACTACTCAGAGAGTTAAAATAGTAACTTATTTTATAAGCTGTAGGACAAGCTCAAGCAGCCTAGTGGAGTTGTCTCTGCCTGTCCAGATGGATTTGTTCTGTGACCCCCAGTGTTAAAGCCTGGATAAAATGTTCAGGCCTAGGTAACTGTTACCTGTCTAGCCTGCCATTTTTTTTTTGTGCTGTTACTAGTGAAAGTTTTTCCTACTCTAGTTGATTGCAGATAGTTTGTTCTGTGCTTTGGTGTTTTTGAAAACCAATCACAATAGAGGTCAGTTAGAACTGCTTTGTATAATTAGCCACAGTAAGCTTAGACTCAAACCAACTGTCAGGCATCATTTCATGTACCTATGCATGAGCTTTTATGGTTTTTCCTTTATAAACTGCTCCTGAGATGACCCCAACATAAGAGAGACACCTGCACCAATATAAGAAACTGTTTGGAATAAGACTTCCATTTTGAATAGTGGTTGAATAAAACTTAAGTTCCCAAGACCTCCCTGGGAACTGACATCTGCTTGACAGAAAGAGACATGCATGTGGGTAACTTACATTCTGGTTGGCAAGTTAAGACATGAGTGTTAGGCAAGGCAAGTCCCATGCCACAGTTGAATAAGACAACCAATGAGAACAGGATAAATGCACAATAAAGACATATTCCTAAGAAAGTCTTCTATCTATGAATTCTGATTAGTGAAATAACTTGGCACAGACGATTGTGGATTTCAAGACTTAAAAGATCTGTAGGGTCTTGACTCACAGCCACAGCCAGCTCCTGAGTCTGACCTGTGGCCCTGATTGTCCAGACTTGGGGGTGTGGTGACCAATAAACCATCCCTATTTTGCTGAGATTGGAGCCAATGGTGTGTGCAGTGGTCCCAAGACCTCAACACCCAGCAGCTCCCCAACACACAAAGAGTATTCACCCTCTGTGTTCTGAGTGACTAAAAAGGGTGGGAAGCACATGAGCATGGATATACTGAACACAGGGTGATTCCTGGCCTTAAACAAGATGGCTTGGAGCAACACCAAACTTCACCCCATCACCCTGAAGACTGCAACATAAAACAGAAGAATTCTTCATGTCAGAAGTTTTTTCTTTTAATATTTTAAAACTGTAGTTGATCACTGACAACTGAAACCAATACAAAAACAATAAGGTTCCCAGGCAGATGGAGCATGGGGACCAGTAGAAATCTCATTCTAGACAGAGACCTGATGAGTGCCAGAATGGCCGAGTACAAGGGAAATTATAAACGGAGTTTTAAAAATGTATTAAGCAGTAAGAACAGAGGCTGGGGAAATGGCTTGGCTGGTAAAGTAAAGGGACTGAATTTGGATGCCCAGCACTCATATAAAAAACTGGTTTTAGTGTTGTGCCCCAGTGATCCCAGTGCTGGAAAGACAGGGAGATGGACCCCTGAAGCTCTCTGGCCAGCTAGCCATAGTGAATGTGATCACTGAATAGGTTCAGTGTATGCATGGCATGCACATGCATGCATGTGCGCACGCCCCCCCATGCACACAGACACATAATGCACACACGCATGCACACAGACATGCACACATACACATACACAGCGCACTCCTAAATGCATACATGTGCATATACAAATAAATATACATGTATACTGCACACAATATGGTGTGAGACTTGAAACAGACATAAACATTGAAAGCCCAAGAACAGTACTGCCAAGGTGGGGGTGGGGAGAAGGAACACAAGTTTGAGGGCACAAACCTGGATCAACGGGAAAATCACACGTGTGGTTGTTACGACTTTTGTTTTTACGCTTTAGCTTATATGTTTCAATTATGTTGGTTAAAAAGATTTGCAAATTAACATCCCTCAGATCTGAAAATGAGAAACTCTGTCTCTAAATATTGATTTGAAAATTCATGTGTTTTCTATATCTCCCCAAAATTCAAGAATGAGTGAATGAACTCAAAGCAAGGACTGTGTCATTTTTATTCATAATTTTCCCTGGACAAGCTGTGGGAAGTGTGATCCCCCTAGTATGAGGTCACGCATTACTACTACATTTATATTTCTACAGTTCCATTATGAAACAACAGAAATTGGAAAACACATAAATCCCATGGTTGTGCTTTCACAAATAGGCCATTTTAGAATAAACTATTATTTAGGAAATTTTTTTCAATAGCTACTTACCAGAATTATGAATGACTAACATACATTAAATTTACACAGTCTGATGAGTTTGGAAACAAGTGGGTAGCTGAAACCATTAACACAGTTTATGCATAAACACATCCATCAAACAGATATCTTAAGTGGATAATCCAGAAATGTAAAATGAAGTTTTTATAAAAACTGAATATTCCAATAGGCAGCAAGATCTTCAAAGAAAAGCTACTGTACGAACACAGCCTTTAGTCCCAGAATAAGAAGTCAAGTAAGTATGGACCCCAGGAGCAGCAGTGATTCTTGGAAATATCTTTCATTTGAAAACCAAAATGATTTTTCTACCAAAAGTAAGAGTCAAAACCTTACAGATTCCTATTTATTTATTTATTCATTATTTATTTATTAGAATTATTTATTTACTTTTTGTATCTGAGTACACTGTAGCTGTCTTCAGCTATATGTTTGCTGGGAATTGAACTCAGGACCTCTGGAAGAGCAGTCAGTGTTCTTAACCGATAGGCCATCTCTCCAGCCCCATGTCTTTATTTATTTATATTTTATAAGAATGAGTGAATCTATGTAAAGCAATGCCTATGATAAGTTAAATTATTAGGAAAGCATTGTCCAGGCAATGCATATTATTTGCAGTCTAAAGCAGTGGCTCTCACCCTTCCTAGTGCTGTGACCCTTTAATACAGTTCTCATGTTGTGGTGACCCCCAACCACAGAACTATTTTTGTTGCTCTTCATAATTAATTGCAATTTTGTTATTATTATGAATCCTAATGTAAATATCTGTGTTTTCCAATGGTCGTAGGCAACCCCTCGGAGATGGTTGTCTGACTGCCAAAGGGGTTGCAGCAGGTTGAGAACTGCTGATCCAAACAGGCAGCCTCATTTTATCTGGAGCCTTTTAGGGAGCTTTTTAGCTGTAGAATTTCAGGATAGGGGATGTAACTCAGTTGACAGAATGCTTGCCTAGTGTAGATGAAGCCCCACAGCAATCATGCCCTGAGCGGCACACCTGCAGTCCCAGCACTTGGGAGGTGGACTCAAAAGGCACAGGAGTTGAAAGTCATTCTTGTTGACACTCAAGGTTAGCTGGAGATCTATTAGACCCCTCAAAACAAACAAACAAACAAACAAACAAACAAACAAACAAACAAACAAACGTGAACAGAGCAAATTCTCAGAGCCCAATTTTGATGCACCAATCAGGACAGAATCCTAAGACAGCAATTGGTAACTTCATGTTTGAGAGTCATTATTTTACGTAACCTTGCCCTCCACGGCTTAACACTGGGGGAGAATAGTGTGCTCAGGAAAAGGCACGGAAGTAGATGCCGGAGTCCCAGGATGCTTTGAGAACATAGGCAGTAATGAAGTGTTTCCCTGCGCCAAGAACATATGTTGTTCTAGGAATGCAGCTAGCATTTTATTTAAACTTCTCAGCCCCTGCAGTGGTTATTCATTTATAGACGAGGAACACAGAAGGCCAGTGGTTAACACTAACCTCTTTAAGTCTCACACGGCTGATGAGAGACTTGTTAGCGATTCAGACCTATGTCCATAGAACCGCGTAGGTGAGTTGGGTTTAGCCAGGTTGGTGTATTTGACTTTGTGGCAAGAAGAGCTGCCAGCAAGCTTATTCAGGTCCTAGCTGTCTGTTAATTGTTTAATTCCTTGTGTTTTAGAGGCTACTTCAGCACTTACAACAATAACAACAACTAAAGCCAGATACTCAAGGCAACTCTTCTAAAGCCATCAATCAGTTTGCGGTGACAGCTGAGCTGGGGGACACCTAATCCTGGGTCGAATCCTCCAACTCACCTTTATTTCATCGTATTTTAACTCAGCTCCTGGTGGATTCAGCGTCATGAAGTCAGAGGAGGAGGGAATAGGGCAATTTATTCATGCTTTCACTGGAGTTCCAAGGCAGACAGGAAATTTCTCTAAAAATGCAAATCACTTGGTGCCACACAAGTGTGACTTGCTAGCTGAAGCACTCAGAGGAAAGGGCTGTCCCAGGGCTAATGTTTTTATGCTCTGTGATTGAATAAATCGACCCACTTATTACACCATCTTCACCTAAATTTTTATTTTTAAGCCCTAGATGAATGTGTTTAGGGGTAGTGGGGGCTTTTCTCTAACACTCAGAAAATGAATTACACTTGTTAATTTGGCTTTGAATCCTAGATATAGCAAAATAAATACCATAAACAAGTGTTGAAGAAATCAATCTAGATCTGTTCAATATAAGAATGATCAAAAAGGGATTTGGGAAGACTCAGATGTAAAGCACTAATGTGCACACTAAGCCCTTATGTAATATGACTTTTTGACATGATCGGTTTAACGACGGCGGAAACGATTTCTGAAGCAGAAACGGTGCACTCTTGTTGCATTAAGGAAAAATCCCTCAAAGGCCCACCTACACAAGGCATTAATGTGAACAGGTGTCTGTGAGAACATCTCTTGTTTTTCATCCCGACCTTCTTATTCATGGGACATTGTATCACAGAGTTTTCTTATGTTACACAAAGCAGCAATTACACACAAGTGTAGGGTTAGTTTTTAAATATAGATGAAACAACATTCTTAAAGCCAGGATACCATGAGGAAGGGTGGTCCTCTATTCTGTTTTGGAGAAAGTAAAGTTAAGGAGAAATAAAAACCACATACAAAATCTTCCAAAATGCCATTATGGCCATTTCAGGCTTGAGGCCCAAGTAGCAAAAGCCATTTTTTTTTTTTTTTGCTTGACCATTGTTTGTTTGTTTGTTTGTTTTAAATTTCACTTGTATCAGGATGAATAAGATAAGAGCTTTCTCACTACAGCACTTTTGAGAGAGGGAAGTCACTTTTCCAGCTGTGACGTGGGTTGTGTTGATTAGGTTGTTCCATAGATGGACATGGTCACTAGCTGGTCTGTCTCAAGTGGTACTCCCCACTCAATCCTCATCCATTCAACAGCTGGCCACTGAGCACCCTTAGGGAGGAAAGCACATTTGTGGCACAGAGGACCATTCATAGCACAGCTCAAATTGGATGGATGCAGAGGCATAGCTGATGTGTGGGGAAACAGATTCAAGTCTGCCATTTTAAATCAGGGTATAATCTTCAGGAAAGAAAGGAAATTCATATGCTATGAATTTTAACTTACTAAAGTAATTTCATTCAGTAGGAGGCCCAGATTTCTAAAACAATTATTGACGTTCACTGAGCTCATGTAAATGCACTATAAACTCAGGAGCACACCTGGCTTTTCCACTGGTATTCAAATGCTTTGATAGCATGGATGGGTAAAAAGTTTAAAAAAAAAATCACAGAAGTATTTATTGATTAGAACATCCAACACCCAGTTTATGTATGTTTATGACTTTATTTATGGATATATAAGTAGTGGTCATTTAATACAATCTTTTACATAATCTTTAGTGCTGTATATATGTGTGTATCAATGTGTTGGCATATGCCTGTGAGTGCATATCTTTGCCTTCGAGTTCAGATGTGTGCAGAGACCATTCAGTGGCAGGTGTTTCTAAGTCACCCATCATGGATGCTATAAACTGAACTTGGAAAAAAACAGTACAGGTTTTTAATCACTAAGCCATCTCCCTAGTTCCACTACAGGTCACTTAAAAATGTTTTCTGGCTTGAACACAGGCTTATAATCAACATTTTAAAGAAAAACTTCCAGATTATGGATGTTTCTATT
The DNA here is from genome assembly GCA_019843855.1 of Hylomyscus alleni. Lineage (NCBI taxonomy): Eukaryota > Metazoa > Chordata > Mammalia > Rodentia > Muridae > Hylomyscus > Hylomyscus alleni. The sequence goes on from JADRCC010578060.1 coordinate 7,526, forward strand.
TTTAACTTATATATTGACCTTTCTACCTACAGTACCGTGTATAATGTTTTAAACACTGTATATATCTGATTTTTTTTTTTTTTTTTTTGAGACAGAGTCTGACTATGTCATTCTGGCTGGTCTGGAACATGCTACGTATACCAGGCAGGCCTCAAACTCACAGTATATATTTAATTTAAAAAAATGAATGTGGTTTGTAGTTTATGATTTGCTTTAAATGTATTAAAATATTGAACATCAATATAAAATGCTCACTAAATAAATGTCTGTTGAAAGATAGAATAAATACATCTATTAAAATTTTAGATGACAATACAAAGTTGTACGGGAAAAACAAAGCTCTTAAAATTTTGCTTGAGACAGATTCTATATACAATCTAGTAAGTGTGTAGGAAGTAGATCTAAGTCCTGTGCGTGTTTCTCTTCTCGTTTTTTTTTTTTTTGTTTCAGCTTCTCAGTATGTGGCTCAGGCTGACTTCAACACTGGGATCCTTCTACTGCAGTCTCTGACTATCAGGATTACAAACACAGCCACCAAGCTTGGCAGAAGGAGGTTCGTGGAATGTGTTTTTCTGTTGAATACTTTATTTGGTCGTCTTACGAGTCAGTAAGGAAATATCTAAGTCCCAGTTTCTGAGGTGCTTCAGAAAAGAATGATATGTTTTAGTGTTTCAAATAGCTTAAAACAGGTCTTTGCTTTCTCTCAGAATGAAAGAAGGTTCCAGATACACAAATACCTCCATTTTCATGGCTCGGTTTCTTTAAAGGGTTAGGAGGCGTTGAGGCGCCCTCCACAGTAACTAGGGGACTGCCGTGTTTGTGACTACACCCAGGAGGAGGAAGGGACACCAGGAGGTGGAAGATTACTAACCCCCTCCTGTGAACATGACTGGCCTTCTTTGTCTGACCTTCCAAGGTTTTTGACATCATGGTTAAGAGAGAAAAGCATCATCTCTTAAAACCAAAAATACTTTATGTAGAAAGACATTATACAAATTACAGTGTTATGAATGGGGTGGAATTACCAGTTATAACACACTGCATTCAACGATGACAGCTAAGGGAAAAGAACTCTGGATAATCTCACGCCAATTAACTAAGTTGAGAAAAAAAATGATAATATTTTAACCCCAAGAATGTCATTGTATTTATATTTCTATCCTTTTGCCATCTTTCATTAAGATGACAACCTGTATCATTTTTAGCATTTTTTAACCTGAAACATTGGGAATGAAGACCTGGACACCAGGGGCAGGATAGGTGGCATAGCAGCTAAGAGCACTGGCCGCTCTGTCAGGGGACTTGGGCTCCCAGCATACAGCTCATGTGTTCCAGTTCCTGCACATATATGGTACACAAAACCACATTCCGGCATACACACACACACACACACACACACACACACACACACACAACAATTTAATCCCTGATTTAAAAGTCCATGTACTATATGTAGTTTAAATTTTAGTTCATATGTCCCCAAATTTGGGGCATTTCATAACACATATTAGGGCAGAAAGTATACTGAGTGTTAACTTCAATGACAGCCTTTTTATTTTAATATCCAAATTATCCTTAAAAGTCTTTCCCTTGCACAGTCTCTGACCAGTTATATTTCTTACTCAGGTTGTCTTGTTCTTTAAAAAAATATTTATTATATTTAAGTATATTTCTGTTAACATTTTTCACATTTAAATACCATAAGATTTTTCCTTTCTCTTTGGCATTTGTTAGTTTGCTCGGGCTTGGGTGGTATTTTTCACTACGAGAGCTTACAAATTTATCTGGAATAATTTTAAGTGCCTACTGCTTTATCCATACCACTGGGGACTCCGTGAGACCACTTCTGCTAAACTATATGTCATATAAACAGTAAAGGGTTTTGAACTATGGGAAGAAAATGAATAGAATGGTCCCTGTGTATTGAAATTACAGAAAAATTTTATTAGATCTTTTATGAAAGAGTAAACAGTGGGTCCCTAGAAATCGGTAATTATCCCTCGTACATCATATGCCTCACTCTCAAGGTTAGTTATCGCTTGTGTGGATGAGGTATAAGTATGGGACACTGCTCTTAAAGGATGCCAATGGAAGAATCTGACGTTTCTGCCCTCGGCTTCCTATTGTTTCTCCCCTAGAGGCAAACACTGCTGCTGTTTGAGTGCATTATTTTCAGAACAGTCTGTGCATTTTAAAAGGATAAAGAATCTATATTCATATACAAAAGAGTACATATTTATGCTTTCTATTTGCACAGATGTCAGCATGCTATATTCATATTTCTGTACAAATGCAGTATACACTGGGCATCATGCTCTCTCTTCTTAAATAGACCAATTTTCCTTTGAGCCATTTCGGCTCACAACAAAACTGAGCAGAAAGAATTCCTTATGCCCTATCATACACGTGTCCCGTCATACACAGCTGCTACCGCTACCCAGAGTGGTCCATTGTTCTGACTCATGAACCCACTGATACAACATCATCCCAGTTCTATAAGTTTAGAGTACGCTTTTGGGTGTTCCCACAATCTTGTCTTCAAGGATATACATCTGTTATAAATATCAGTGTGTAGGCATGTAGGTGGGCTTGAATGTGGTATGGACATATGTTTTCAACCTACAGGTGTGCATCACCATGCCTAGCAGATCATAGGAATTTTACTTAGAGAAAGAAGTCGGGTATCTACATGGTAATTTCTTTCATGTGAATACTGCCCAGCTGTGCTGCTGGTGCTCACCCCAGCTGTGCTGGGGTGTGACTATTTGCCATTGACCACACTTCTTTGCAAATTTTACTAAGTGTAATATTTCTTGAGATATCCACTTTTTAACTTATCAACTTAAAAAAAAAACACTATGTGGAGAATATGAACACTTAGAATTTTAAGAATATCATGGTTTTCAGAATTCTTGTGTCTACAAATTCTACTTCTCATTCCCAGGAACCTAAAATTAATTTACTGGGAACTTGGACAAAGTAGAAATGTTGGTATCAGAGAACTGAAGGGAACTGGAAAGGAGACAGGATCAGCTGACAAGGGTTAGATAGGAGTCCCGGTGCGGGGCGGTGCTGAAGGATGCTGGAGACAGTTTGGGGCACCGTGTAGCTGTTGTTGTAGGTACTTGAAAGGCCTAGGGTTAACTACGGGAATAATCAAATGAATATGACAGAAGATCAGACCGTGGAAGCAAGACAAGAGAAAGTGAAAGTGAAGAATAATCCTGTAGATATTGAAGGTGTCCAAGCATGCCAAGCTTACTGATGGAGTGGCAGTGAACCAGTGAACCTTCAAGGGATGAAGAGGAGACACAGGGAGGTAGCTGGGTGCAATCAGAAGCCTCAGGATTATACAGACTTATTGATACTTACAGATCATGTCCTAGCCAGCCAGAAGTGGTAAACAAGGTCAAGGTTATGTCCCAAAGGACTTAAGAACACAGACAGAGGATGCTTCTGTGGGAAAGGTGGAGGAACAAAGATTCCGGGAGCCAGCCACATTCCCGTGACACAGGAGTGTTGGGAGTAGGGGGAGGATATCACTTTGTCTGGACGTGAGTGGCTGACAGCTCATGGGCAGCGTCTCCGTAGGTGGAGAGTTGGGCGAAGAGATGAGCAGAAAGGATATGCAGATGAGGTTATGGTCCGAAGAGTCTGGGGGAGATTAGAATTTGTCATCCATGTCACAGCTTATAGGGATCGTGCTGGTAGAGATCATGGGACAGTGAGGGCACAGGTAGCATCAGACCCATGTTTTGAACAGTCTACTTCAGTATGGATTTGACATGCTAGGGAATTCACCACTATATTTTGATTAAAACTTGACCATTTTGATAAAATATGTGCTTTGAATACTTCTGTTAAGCTGACATATAGGAGCTTGTGTAAAATAATGGGATCTATGGACCTTTCCTTATCCATGTTCATTTCCATCCATTTTCCTTGAAAATATAGTAGGCTAACAGTTACATGGGACTTCAGTAGGTGTATTTAAAATACTATTGGGTCTATTACTTAAATATAATTCTACTTACTTTAAAAATTTTTAAGTTTATTTATTTATTTATTTATTTTTATGACACTTAGAGACTATTATGGAGATCCACAACTGGTCAAAATGGAGAAGTTAATTGACATTGGGCCTCTCAGCCTTGAATGATACATCTATGATACAAGCCCTTCAACTAAGGCTCGGGACAAACTAAGGCTCTGACAACTCTGACAGAGACGATGTCACATGGCCGTACTACTAAATGAAGAGCCATAGGATGCAAATATGCAGAATTTCCAATGGCTGCCCGTGACATAGCTGCTAAGTGCTGGGGTCACAATCCGGACCCCAGGTCACCCGACCCAGCAGTTAGTTAGCCCTTTGAATCATTGTATTTGCTGAATGAGCTCTCCCTCCATAGAGTTCTCTCCCCTCACGTCCATCTGTCTGTCTTGCCCAAACTCTCCTCAGGGGAATCTGAGCAGCTCCCGTTGCCCTTCACTCTTCACCGACATTAGTCACAGACTGTTCCTGGCAGGAAGGACCGGGCAGCGTCTCTAAATATCAGGTGGAAAATGTGCCCAGAGACACACTTAAAAAAAATATAAACAACATGAGATTTGTGTCTTTTAGAGATAACAGGAACCTTCAGGCATGAAACATCCATAGTGTGACGGCTTAGACAAGTAGCACACCAATAGACATGCTAACGTGGAAAGGGGAGATCTCACTGGGCCCCACCCTTACACACAGAACTAGATGTAAGTAAGGAATGAGGAGTGAGGAGAAAGAGTCCTCCCCAGGGACAAGCCCCCTAAACAGTTACCTGATACCAAGTGGTCAGCCCTGAAGTAATAGACGTGCGAGCAAACCGAAATGGACTGAGCAGTTTGTATTTATCTATTTAAGCATTTATACACAAATATATAACAAGTAAAGAGAAGGAAGCTGTGAATTTGAGAGGAAACATGGTGGGGGTGGGGTAGGAGGAGCTGGTGAGAGAAAAGGAGGAAATATATACATTTATATTTTAGTCAAAACAATACAAGCGACTTTCGAAGACACGGCCTAATTGGGCTTTGTAGAATGCAGGGTGGTAGCGCACAGTTAATTTCATGAAGACTGACGTTTTACTAGAATGTTTCAAATGTTTCAAAAGCTCTGCAAGGGAAAATTTCACCTCCTTTACAGATCACTGGAAATAAGAGGCAAGCCTGGCACCACCCAGGGCTCAGCCAAGCCGTTTGCCGTTTTCAAGCTCCAAACAGATATTGATTTTCATTTCAAACTCTAATGCCAGAATTAGCAGTGTCAGGTTGAATTAGAGGTGGATGGTTGGGAGACCTCAAAAGCAAATTGTGGGCACAGCCAGGCTGCTTTTTCTGGTGATTTCCTCCCTTTTTATGTTTTAGAGGAAACAAAGCGTAGGATACAAGACCCCCGTCAGGTTTATTGCACCCAAAGAGGTATTTAGCTGGTTCTACTCCTAGGCCCGCATAGTAGAGTCTCTCCTCCAAGTTCGCCAAGGGGGTGGAGGCTCCTAGTGTGGGCCAGCCTATTGATGGTAGCTATGTTTTATACTCCGTAGGCAGAAGCTTGCCTGTATCATTGCTGATAGGAACAATCTTGTGTCTTTGGAAACTTGAGGTCTTCTGATAGACGAAGACGGTTTTTCTGCCTGCCCTGCACTGCCTCTCTTGTTGTACTAATGGTTTCCATAATTTATATGACAGCACAGTCAAGTATCCACAGCATGGAGTGGGTGTAAACTGCATGGTGTTTTAAAGTACAGTGTGCAAGGTTTACTATTAAAATGTTAATTCAAGGTCTGATATAGGCACAAGACAGAATTTCGTGCTCCGTACCTGCTCTGTACCTGCAGTACTAGGCTCTACCGACAGTACTTCAGGTAGGACGGTGTCATCTCACAGTGGATCCTTCCATTTATGTAAGGAATGCCACCACAGGAAAAGCCATTTGCAAAAAATTCTTTGCTTTCTGTACTACGGCTGGGAAGCACAGCTAATTCGCTCTGTCAAACTCCCAGCTCAGCGATTGATGTTGGAGAAAGTTCAGTCTCCTAGAGTGAGAGGAGTTTACAGACTAGCCTTTAGCTTGCAGATCCTCCGTGCCAGCCTTAGGGGAGGACAGATTTTATAAATAAAATATTGGTGAACAGCAGTAGTCACAATATTATTACAAACCTAAAGGAAAAAAAAAAAGATATCAAAGGGTTTGGCTGCATGAGCCAGCAACAAGTCAGTACTGGCTCTGAATCAGTCAGGGCTGAACAGAATGCAAGACTAAATGTATCAAGAAGGAGGGGCGTGGAAGATGACGGAGTCTAAATAGACTTAGGACTAATTTTCCACTGGGCTCAACATTATGCTATTAGGGATTTGTATTTGTGATTACACACTTTGCAATTACACACTTTGAGGTGAGCACTAGATTCTGAAAATTGAGTTGTGATCCTGTTCTCAATATGCAGATATTGAAATACTGGCTGATCCATTAGTTCCAGGTGACTGTAGTTTGGTGACAATGTTCATTTGTGGTAACTTTCCCTGTAGTGAATGTGTGCAGGGGGGTGCAGTTACCCTCTCTCCCAGTCCTGGAGGAAAGTGCGGTCACGCTAACAGAGAAGACCCATCACACCTCCAATTTCACAGCTCAGTATCAACATGGCATCTCCCAGGAATGACCTGAAATTTAATTTAGTCTTGTATCACAGGTTGAAATACAGTTCAAAGACTGACCAGAATACGTATCCACTATCCCAGAAGTGATTTTTCTTTTGGGAGCTGTCATCCAAAGGGCCTTTGATCTGAAAATGAGCAGCGATCCCTGGACTCGCCTCATTGGAGTTGACTGAATTTCAACTTGTGTTTACATAGAGTCAGAACCTGCGGGTTTTTTTTTTAGCAAAGACTTTAGTCTGGTTTTTATGTCTATTCTAGTATTTTCATGTGTGAGAAACACTCTTACCCATGAAGTTCAAAAGATACCATGTGCTAAAACTAGAACAAAAATGGTGTATCTAGAGTTTACCATGATTTTGTGCTTATGGAGGCAGAATCAGGGCTGAAGGGACAAAGCCATTCCCTATTAGGTTTAAGAAAGGTAGGTGCAGGTGGAGAGATGGCTCAGTGGCTAAGAGCACTAGTTGCTCTTCCAGAGGACACAGGTTCTATTCCCAACACCCACGCGACAGCTCACAACCACCTGTGATTCAAGACCTGGGGGATCTGATATCTTTTTCTGGCGTCTGATGGCATTGCATGCATATGACAGATAGACATATATGCAGTCAAAACACTGATATACATGAAAAAGAGAGAGAGTAACATTGTTCCTGGATAAGCTCATGTGAAAGCAAAGCCATCTCCTACAACAGCCAACTGCAAACATACTTCTAGGTTGGTAGGTGTCTGCAGAGTGTATCACTTTTTATGGTCTTGGAAATAAAGCACAATTAAAAAAAATAGGATAGGTCAATTAACTGAAGGGCATAAGGTTTAGGATGGTTATTCTCTGTGTCATATCCCATTCTTCAGCAATTGGTCAGTGCTCTTGAGCATTTTGTACACTGCGTGTATAACTAGCGTAAGATTTGACCTGGACGCCAGCGTGGGACACTGAGCTGGGAGGTCAACGCTGCCTTGTCCTCTTCGGGTAAGATGTGAGCTTTGCAGGCATCAGCTGTGCACTGTCTCTAACAGGTTTTACTCTTATAGACTTGTCTCCACTGCTCTCTTTACTTGGTCTTTCTTGAGTGTGGTGTAATATACATAATTTCAATAACCAGGGACTGTCTCTGCACTTATATTAACTAATTAATGGCGATTTATTTGCGTTTCTAATTTGAGTGGAGCTAAGATTGTTTTTAGGGAAGTTTCCTTAAAAGAGTTTTTTGTTTTTTGTTTTTTT
>JADRCC010578061.1:4952-19748 GCA_019843855.1 Hylomyscus alleni
AGACTTCTAAAAATGGATCAGGAACAATTATTTCCAGGCAGCAAACTGTAACCCCACACTTTCCAGTGTCGGGGAAACCACACAGAGAGCAGATAGACCAGAACAGGCTTCGGGTGCCCATCTGGCCATCTGGAGAATAGACGGTGTGGCTTGGGAACAGCTTGTACTCTTTGTGTGTCCTCAACTGTGATGTGACTAAGTAGCTTCTAAGACTATGAAAACCTTCTCTAATTTAATCAATTCAATTCTATCTTACGTGTATGGGTGTTTTGACAGGATTTAGCTGTGTATCTTGCACATGCAGTGCCCATAGTGGCCAGGAGAGGGCCTCAGAGACCCTGCAACTGGAGTTACACCTAATTGTGACTTCCAGGTAGGTGCTGGGACTGTACCTGATCCCTCTGCAAGCACAGCCAGTGCTCTTAACTGCTGAGCCACCTCTTCAGCCCAGAATCTATAATTTTATCAGATGACTTTTCAAAGCTGTAGTATTAGCACTATAGTAATGTTTGTATTGTGTTCATTAAATCTTAATCATATGTTAAACTTTGGTAAGTGAACTTTTTTTTTTCCACAATGAATTGTTCCAGCATTAAACTTCCAGAAGACTAAAAACAATTTGGGAGGGTGCTGGTAAGATGGTTCAGCGGGGTCCAGGTGCTTGCCACCAAGCCTGATAATCTGAGTTTGAACCTGTAATCCATATGATGGAAAGAGAGCGTCAGCTACTACAAGTTGTCCTCCGATCTCCAAAACCACGCTGTGGCATGTAGGGGTGCATGTGTGGAGGTGAGAGGACAACTTTTGCGAGTTGGTTCTCTCCTTCTACTATGAATTCAGGCCATCAGACTTGATGGCGAGTGCCTTCAGCTGCTGAACCATCCCCACCTGACAGCACATTCACAGTAGTTTTCTGGAACAGCTAGTGTAATGACATCGCTGTGGTGGTGTGCACTCAGGGTAGGATCTACATCATGGACACAGGTGAAGCATGCTGCACCCCGGGTCTCCCTCTGGCTGCCCCAGAGGGGAAACGTCTCGGTTGTATTCAGCGGCACACCACAGACTGTGGTGTTTTTAAAGGAACCAAGCAAGAGCACGTCGAGCAGCTATTGAGACGATTTTACCGAGTTTGAAACCTAACTGCTAAGAAGACACTGAAGTGTGGCTGGGAAGCTTAGAGCAAGTGACACTCACCTGCTTTAGAGTTCTGTGAGTTTCAAGAAAGCCACGCAGCCACTGTCACTTCTCTGTACTGTTGGAGGTGTTCTGTCCATGTGACCAAGCAAATAAAGTGTCACTTTGAAGGCAGCTCATGGAAAGAACGTGATACTACTGGGCAAAGCCCACGGTCATCCCACGATGGGCATGGGGCATGGGTAAGAAATAGCAGGTTGGTGCTTTCAGACCCCAGCTACCATCCGGATTTCTTTAACGTGACCTGACCTAGCCCATCCTGAATGAGGTACCGATGGCCAAGGGTTTACTGGCTAGAATGTGCTGGGAAATTCCTTCACCATGCTCTACAACAACACCCCCACACACACTGTTTACTCAACACCCCAAGATCGCAAGCCACACGTGCATTTCATTTCCGTACTTCCCTGTCTGCTAGCTTTCCTCGTCATCAGAAGTTCCGTGACTATGAAGCGGCGGCTAGCACTATGAACATTTACCTACCCCGGTGCACACTGCTCCTCATGCTTCACACCAATGGCCACATCTGACGTCCCTCATCTCTGCTCCTGGCTCTCTGCCTGGCACCTCTTGTCTTTATTTTGCCTCAAAGCAACGTCCTTTTCCTTCATAACATAGGTCAAATGTCACCTCCCCTTTCAGCTATTCCTGAACTCTCGTCGCTGAGAGTTAACCGCTGTTACCAGAGCATGTCTTGAACCTTTTATGTAGAGCTATTATCTGTCAGCTCTATCATACCCCCCCACACGGAACCCCTCCTGCCTGAGGCACTTTATGAGGGAGATTTCAAGACCTGACGGAGTTGGGATGCTTATGGGGTGAAGTGTGTGAGGGCGTCCAGGATTTGGGGAAGTACTGGGTGTCAGCAAAAGTGAGAAAGTAATCTAAACTGGTTAGAGGAATAGACGCAATTGTTCTTTAGCTTAAAGAAACCAAGCAGATTTTAAACTGGAACCGCTGGTGGGTACAGATGTCTTCTGGGTAGACCCGATCTTACTGTCAACTCTGAAGCAGCTGACAGGCACACACAAAACAGGGAGGGGCGCGGGGTGGGCTATGAGCCTCTGCCCAGCTGACTAAGGCTTCCAGGACGCCATTCTTCCCAGGGCTCTTATCATCCAGTTGTGGGGTTTCCCTTCACCAGGCTCAGTAATCTGCACTGCTTTCCAAATGCCCCCGACTATTTGAATGATTGAACAGTTTAAGGAAGTCACTGTTGCTTCTCTTTTCTTGATGAAAAAAAAAAAAAAAACAAAAGACAAAAAATTACCAATAACAACAACAAAAAAACTGAATAATGCCCATACAATTCATTTGATGGATACAGCTGTATGACTTTTCTGCAGGTACAATAACAACAATCTTGGGAGGCTTCAAAGAGCATTTGTCCTCTATAATCATGAAGAACAAAAATCAGAGATCAATTTCTCTTGTGGAAATCAAGGGCTGTACTATGTCTAGATCAGTAATCAAACTTCCTAACACTACTACCCTTTAATACAATTCCTTGTGTTATGGTGATCCCCAATCATTAAATTAATTTTGTTGCTATCTCATAACTGTAATTTTGCTAGTTACAAATCATATTACAAATACTCATGTTTTCCCATGGTCTTAGTTAACCCCTAAGGAAAGGTCATTCAGCCTCCAATGGGGTCGCGACCCACAGGTTGAGAACCATTGCTCTAGCGCCTCTAGGGATGAAAGTTTTCCTAGTTGCCTGCTGTTCTTGGCTTCTGTTTGCATCCTTCTGGCACTTTCAAATCTCTTTTTCTTCAGGTTACCTTCTCTTCTGGGCTTGTTACTTGTGCCGCTCTTAGGAAGATCTTTATGGTGGTATTTGACGGCTATTGGATAATCCAGGACAATCCCTTACTCTCAAAATCTTTAATGTGGGAACCGGAGAGACAGCTCAGCTGCTAAGAGGATGTATTGTTCCTTAAAGGACCAAGTTTGGTTGCCAGCACCCATGTCAGGTGGCTCACAGGGAATGTGATCTACCTGCCCTCATTGGACACCTGCATTCATGTGCACAGACACACATGCATGACTTAAAAACAATTAGAATGAATTAAGAATTGAATCCTTAATGTGATTACATTTGCAAGGCCCCCTTTCTAATGGAACTCACACTTGTAGGTCCTGGGATTAGTGTCTGACATCCTGGGAGACCACTGTTTTTATGCCACAATGTTCTAAGAACTCTCATCACACCCACTTCCTGCTGAGCTGCCCTCTCCCCAGGCTCAAATTTCATGTTGCTGTGGACAGCCTTATTAACTCATGGTCACAGTAAAAAAAAAAAAAAAAAAAGTGTGTCCTACAGCTGACAGGAACCCTCCTATTTGCCTTCGAAATATTCCTTAAGTAGAAGGAAAATAAACACGTTGGAGTTCTTAAACCACTGCCGCATGCCCCCAGGAAGTGCCCAGATGAAATAGTGAGGAACCAGAAATGAGGCATGGAAGAATCACATTTCAATAAAAGTATTATCTTTGCCAAGAGAATAAATAAAATGTATGCATGGTGACATTTTTTTCTCTACAGTTCTGAAGTATTGGAAGCCTGGAACTTTGCTAGGTAAGTATGCATGATTAGTCAGTATCTTAGGAATAAGGTGAGCGTATCCTGAAATGATGATGCCTGCCTCCTCTGCAAGGGAGGATCTTCTAGGCTGGAAATTTGTTAAGCTTGGCCACCTGCCTCGCTTTGGACCATGAGGTAGGAATGGAAATGGTCTCAGCCACCACAGAGTTGAGGCTTAGCAGCTCTTGGATGACTTGGCTAGATATTCAATGAAAACGGAACACCACAGGGCTTCCTGAGGGGAAAATGGTCAGGGAAAGTCTGAAGTGACAAGGCACACGGAAAGAAACGAAAACTTATATTGCTGTCTTAAAGGACTTCAACGCTTGTTTTATGCATACGGATGTTTTGTCTGCATGTATGTCTGTGTACCATGTACATGTATGGTGTCCACAGAGGCCAGAAAGGGTGCTTGGATGCTTTGACACTGACGTACAGATGGTTATCAACCACCATGTGTGTGCTGGAAATCAAGAGCCCAGGCCTCTGCAAGGGCAACAAGTGCCCTTGACTGCCAAGGCATCTCTCCATTTCCTGGATTACTGTTTTAAAGTGACCTGTGAAATCTCCCAGGAGAACTTGGGTACAATATATGCTCATGCATTCTGGGTCCAGAGACCAGTTCTGAAGCAGAAACCCATCGGGTACACAGTGGAAGCTGGCTGTGTGTAAAAGCTACCAGAGAGAAATTATCTGAGACCCCAGAGCGGGATAAGTTCAGCTACTGAAAAATTATTGTTATTAATTATACAGCATGGAGCTAAATAAATGAGCTTTGAAACACTGGTAAGTGAGGGTAGCTAGGACAGACAGCCAAGCCACCTTCTTAATAAACATCCTGAGCCCAGAGGGCACATATCAGGTTGCAGTTGGCCCAGCACAGCCTATAATCCTATTTGGATGGCTCATCCCCACCCTCCCTCCCACACATACCAATATAACTTCATAGGTGGTTGTAACCTGAGCCGCGCTCTTTTGAGTCATGAGGATTTGCTGGGATGGGGGAGTTACATGCCTGCTTTAGCTTCAGAAATCTTTCTTTCCTTTATTGACTTGGGACAAAATTCATAGGACATAAAGTTAGCAGCTGTAAACTATACAAGTCTCCCAGGTTCATGCATGTTGTGGTGTCTATTTAAATATCATTCTATTTTCAGGAGGGAGTGGTATTCCACGCATGTGTATGGTGATGCTTGCTTATCCACTCATCTGTTGGCGGTTATTTAAGTTGCTTCCTCTTCTTGGGCTACCGTGAACAGGAATATTGTGACATCTGTGTGGGGTGACGGCCTGAGCACCTGTCTTTAATTCTTTAGGGGTATGCACCTATTCACAGAGCTGCTAGCCATGGGGTAATTTGTTTGATTTCTCTGGAGCTGCTAAGCTGCTTTTCACAGAGACCATCCCACTCCAGTTTCCACCAGCAGCGTAGGAGGACTCCAATGCCCACAGCTTCCCTAAAACTCACTGCTATTTTTAAAGTATTATAACTTTTCTAGTTTCATTTCTGTCGCTATGACTGATTCCCTGGTCAAAGGCAGTTTTGGAGAAGAAAGGACTTACTTAGCTTACAGTTTCGGGTTCTAGTCCATTGTTTTGGGGACACCAAGGTATGAATTCTAAGGCATCTCATCCCCAGTCCAGGGTAGAGAGAATAAACACACAGGCCCTGGTTGCTTGCTTTCCTTTAACTTTCCCTTGACTTAATTATTTTAGGTCCCTCTGTTTAGGAAATGGCGCCACCCATTGTTCTGGGTCTTCCTGAACCAATTGACAATCAAGATAACCCCCGTGGATGTGCCCTCAGGCCAGCCTGGTCCAGATAATTCCTCAGTTGCAACTCTTCCTCAGTGACTCTATGCTTTGTCAAGTTGCCAGTTAAAACTTATCATGGCGATAGTTACCCTGCTGGATGTGAGGTGGTATTAGTCATGGCCCTGGCTGTGTTTCCTTTATGACTAATGAGAGTGGACATTGTTTCATGTGCCTATTAGCTACTAGTACATTTTCTTTCAAAAAATATATCTTTTTAGTACACTTCCCATTTTAAAAGCGGAATTGTCTGTCTTTTTGGTTTTTGAGTGTTGAAAATTTTATACCTTGTGGATATTAAGAAAGACCTCTGTCAGAACTATGATTTGCACGTGCTGCATTTCATCTCATCCGGCATCTTTTCTCCTTGATGCACAACATGTTAAGATCTGAAGGTGCACTGTTTATCCAGTGTGGAACTGTTCATAATTTCCGTGTCATATTTAAGAATCTACTGTCCAAGATGAGATGATGAACATGTAAGTATATTTCTCCTACATTTCCCTTTAGATTTTTAATCCTTATATTTAAGTCATTGATCCATTTTGCATTAATTTCTAAATACAGTTCACAGTAGCCCATTTCTCTGTATGAACAACCAGTTGTCCTAGCACCACTTGCTGAAGAGACTATTTGGTTCCCATCAAATGCTCTCAGTGCTGTAACAGTGTCAGTTGGTCCTGGATGTGTAAGTTTGCTGTCTGTGTTGAGGCTGGAGAAACGTCCTGCAGCAGCCGGAGCAGTTGACCTCATCTTCTTAGTGCACATCTGCTCCTCTCAGATCCTGTCTTAGCATCCTGCTGTGTACAGCTGTGACATCCCTGGACCAACCTAAGTCCTCTAAAACATATTATTTGCATTGATTTCCTTCATCTCTACTTTCGTCATCGACTCGGGGCTCAGTTGATTAAACTGTGGCATTATCTGACCTTTGTCTTCAAGCACAGTGTTGGTATATATTATATTTCCAATTCAGTGCAGAGAGAGCCCCTTTTCCATGGAGTAACTGGTGAGCAGAATAATTCTCTAGAGCACGTTACAATGGAGAATTATTTTATTCAGGGTTGGAACTGTGCTGGTTTTATAGAGATTTATATCTCTAACCATATTAAGAATCTTGCTGTCTTTAAAATACAACCCTAGCAAGGTGGGATTTTATTATCAGCACATGGCTTAAAGTCAGACTTCAAGCTTGCTTCTAGCCCCAGGTCTTTCCTTTCCTAGGCAGGGCTGAAAAATGTTCTAAAGAATCCAGCAAAGCATTAATCTTCCCATATGTAAAGAGGTGAAGACAACAGATTTCACCCTCAAATCTCATCCCCAGTGATCTAAGGACTAGCTAGCACAATGTACATGTGTATACACCTTATATGTATTGAGGCTAGACAATGCAATTCCCCAACAGTGTGGCCAATCAAGGAAAAGAAAGATGCCAGTCAAACTCATTTCAACATTTTTTTGAATGCACATATGCACTTAAAACTCCAACCCTGTAAAGTCCAAGATGAAAAATATTAAGTCCCTGCCATTATTAAGTCTGTTTGCCTTGTGGTGGTCACAAACTGTTTCATGCCTTAATACTCCACGTGCCTGTGTGCCATTCCAGCAGCATACACATACATACATTTTCAGAATGACAATTTATAGCCAAGGCTCTTTTGCTGGTTGGTTTCTGGTTTCCCTTAGGAACGTTTCCTTTACATGGCAGTCTCTCAAGAGGTTATATTTTAAGTTGCCAGAAACAGAGGAGTGAGGCAGGAGCCACACGGGTGAGATCTCTGGTGGCAGCCAGTTAGTGAACGCAACCGTGGTGGGCTCCTCTCCTACATGTTAGGGCTCCAGTTGATGGGATATTTTTTGATAGTTTAAGCCATTGTTTCCACACTGGGCAAACAACTGTTTCTAGTATTCCTCCTAACAAATGCTGTTTTACCAGTGTTTTAGCAGTGGCCAATTAAAATGGCTACCCAAAGAGTCATGATATATGGAAGAATATCTTCTAAAAAGAAAAAAAAAAACTGGACCAAAACACATGACTTGAAAGGTTTCAAAACACAAGGAAGGTCTCCTCATGTTAATTTTCCATCTTAACATACTGCAGCAGTCTAAACTAGATACCTACAACTAAGCCTAGGGAACTTGTCAAACATTATTTTCAAAGACCTGGCTGCAAGGCTGCTTCCTGGAGAGTTGTCTGTAATATGGAAGAATGGATGTCTTTAAACATATGGAAGGAAGGACTTTACACTGGCTTCATCTGCAATGGGGAGTTAAATCAACTAGGTGCATCCATCCAATGGATTACTAAGCAGTCATCAGAAATGCTTTTATGAAAATGATTTTGTTTAGAAAAATGGTTCTAAGAAATTACTAAGAGAGAAAGTAGTCTTCAAGTTGTCAGATAATAAATAAAACTTTGTGTTCAAAACTCCCTTTACAAATGCTGACTGAGTGTTTAAATCTCATTTTAAGATTCTCGTAATACAGCATGAATGTCATGAATCTATATGGTATTGATTGCAGTAAGAAATGCAAATGGCTTTCCAGCTGCTTCTCGGTTCTGGGGGCTGCTGTGGGGTATGTCAACTGGGGACCCATGCTGTGGGCTGTGTTCACTGACTGCCCTTGCTGTGGTCCAAGTTTACTGAGGAACTTGGTCCCTGCTTTTGTGGAAGCTGATCCCTGGCTGTTCCTTTTCTGCTCGTCATTATCTCCATTACCCATCCCTGTTGTTCCTCTAATCCCCATGAGCTGTTTACTGTGAAATCTAGGGACATACAAATTTCCCTGAAGATTAAGGTATAAGGCTGAGAGGAGACCTGAAGGACACCTTCCCTGAAGCCAGGCTCCTTCCCTCAGCTATCAGTCCACAATAGATGGCCAGATACCTGGGTCCTACTGCTCATCACTGTTGCTGAGTTTGGTACTTGAAGCTCTTACATTTTTCTGTCTCCTCCAGACTCTGTGAGAGAGAGAGAGAGAGTGTGTGTGTGTGTGTGTGTGTTGTGTGCATGTGTGCACGCAGCACACATACAATATAGATGCAAATTTATCTTCAGAATAATGTCTCTTTTTATTTTACTTCTTGTTTTTAGACTATATCTCAAGAGCTTTCATTTTCACTGGTGAAATATTCAAAAGTTTTGTTTGTTTTGTTTTCCTTAACCAATCAAGGAAAGAAATCATACTGAATGCCTTAGCTAGAGAAAGTCATTGTGGTTGTTTATGAATTTTCAATGTTGTTCATTTCTCTCTCTCTCTCTCTCTCCCTGCCTCTCTCTCTATAGATAGATAGATAGATAGATAGATAGATAGATATAGATATAGATATAGATATAGATATAGATATACATAGGTATAGACATACATACACACACATACATTCATATATATTCACTGTCCCAGCAATGACAGATTAGGGGTGGCTATCAAGTCTTCTTCAAATCTACATTTTCTAATTAGTATGCAATAAGATATTGTATTCAGATTACTTTGTAAAAATAGAAGACAATGAGAGCACCTAAAATTTTAATTCAAATGATAAATATACACCAGACAGATTTGTACATATGTAGCTACTGGAAGGACATTCTTATCTCCCTGTGGGTTACAAAAGACTTTAACATCATCCTTCTTGATTTTCTGAACTACTAACTTAATGTTCACTGAGTATCTCTATTTTGAAACAACAGGATTAAAGGGTAAACCTCATCATTTTTTATTTGGTTTTTATAAGGAGCAAATACCTGGAATCAAAATTAAGTTAAAATATACAACAAGTTATGATTGTTTGGTGTAGAATATGTCACCAGGCACTACCCTGGAAAACAAGCCCAGACACCACCAACACAGAGAAGATAGAGAACTCGGAAAACATCGGAACAGAGAAGTCCCTCTCCCTGGGATCTATTCCATATTTCTCATCAGCTGAGAATAAAGAATATTGACACAAGTGACAATTTGAAAGTGCTGTGACAACAGATACCTGCCTTAGAGGCATGCTGCTTTCAGGGAAGCTACTGTACCACCCTGACTCATATAGGCTGCCTCTGAGGGTGCAGCACTCAGTCCACACTCCTCTCCTGTCTGTAAATGTGAACAGTGCACTTCATAAACTGAGCTGCTTTCACCACAAAAGGGGATTTATTTACGCTAAGAGACACAAGAAACTCATCTCTTTATGTTTTCATTTCATTTTTACAGTTTATGTAACCTTTGAACTTAATCGTACACGCCTTATCATCAGAAGGCACCCCAGTTGTGAACTTTGTGAAGGACAGTGACTGACCTGGTAAGACAGGCCCACGGGGGCAATACTAGTACACATAAACATTATGGTGCAACCAATTACTTTCCGATAGGATTTAAGATTTGCTTCCCAAGATGAAACCTATACCTAACACCATTTTCATGCTAAGAACCCATAGCTAGACAGGTCATAGGCCATGGAGAGAATCTACTATGTTTACATTGCTAAATGGTAACATGCTAATTACAGACCGATTCCTACTGACTTATGGTTATACTCATAGATTAATGCATCTTTCAACCCTCATCTGAGAAGCTTTTATTTGCAGTAGCTGATGATTAACACAGAGACTCACAACTGGGCAAGGCATGGAGAATAAGAGACTGAAAAATCCTCTGCCCTAAATGGAAGATAGGTACTGCGCCCCTCTCCTAAAGGCTGGGGATCACCGAAGAAGAGGGGAGTCAAGAGTGTGAGAGCCAAAGATGGTAGATGACTACCAGGAAGCATTGTTTCTTGGTGCAGCCGAGCAGACGCACCAATGAACTCACAGCAGGTGTGACATCACACACAAGACCTGTAAAAGTCCATGCAAGACCAAATCAACATGGGAGAGGGGAGGTGGACAGAAAGTCCCGTCTGGAGAGGGAGAGACACTTTTCTTTAAGCAACCAGGTACTAGCGCTTGGCAGAGGGTGAGGAGGGGTGAGAGAGCGTGAGCCATGTAGGCCTTCCTGGCCTCTGCAGAGCTTAGGCACATCATCTGCCTTTCAGTTTGCCAGGGAAAGAAGGTAAAAGCGTAAGACAGAAGGCAGGAAAGAGAGAGAGCCGTTGTTAATGAGGTATGGTGGTGATGCAGGCGGGGCCACTCCCCCACTTACCTCTGTGGGTTGTTGTGGTCCACAGGGGACTGCAAAGTCCCCTTGAAACTAGACAGGTCTCATCCGAGTTTGTCCAGGATGCTTTCTCACTTTACAAAGCCTGCATATAGTAAGCATCTTCATGCTAAGGATTGGTTATGGTCAGGATGAAGAATAGATCAGCAACGTCATCCAACTTCCCCACTCTACCTTCGGCTGTCTCCAGTCCAGTGCACACATCTTCCCAATGTCACCTCCTCGTGCACAAGACTTTCCTTGGCACTCCTTAGGTCTTGCCTGGCTTTCCAGATCTTATCCAATGAAGCCTTTTTGACCTATGTAGACACTACTTTTTGCTGAAGTGTAGTTAAAACAAACAACAACAAGACCTCCACCTGCAACTGTCAGTGCAGATACATAGTAAATATCTGCCGACTTAAACAGTGAAAAAGAAGGAATATCCCCACAGACCACTGCCCCTAAAGCTTTAGGGAGCTGCTTCCTGTGATGAAAAGGTAGCCACTGCAAGAGCTGGGTCCTAGAATTTCCTTTTTATATTCCAGGAGCAGCAGAGCTGTCAGCCAACAGAGGGCTCCCACTTGTCTACTCTGGTTCCACACCAGCCTTTTTCCTTCTGTTTCTTGCAGCCAAAATATAGTTCAAAAGGAAACCACCATTCTAGCCAAAAGGCCAGGGCCAGCTGCTCAAAATGCTCTTAACTACAAGTTGAACAACAAGAGATACACTGGGATTACCTGTGATGCAAAGCAAGCCCCAACTGTTTCATCAACTATCAATGGTTTCATGTGTGTCATCTTCTGCTCTTCCGCTTAAAAATAACAACTATCAGTCTGGGAGACTGACAGGTACAGTTAAAGCTACCATACTTCCATGTGTACATATTTACTAATACCCTTGGTTCCTTCCAGCAAGCACTCACCCGATTTATTCATGAGCTCCCTTGCCTCCTACTCCCTCAGTTAAGAAGCAGGAAGGGTTCAGTAGTGCATATTTAGATCTACTGGGAGCTTAGGGAAATTCTTGCTAACGTTTTTTGCATTTCAGGTATCGCATCGCATCGGGCCATAACGATGCCTCAGCTCTTTGCTGGTTAAACTTCAAACAATTTCACCTTTCCAGAGCACAAAGGCAAAAGCAGTGAGGCGGCCATCTCTGAGGAATGAGGTGTACTGTAGCCAGTGACTTCAGAGCAGTGCAGATTTTGCCTTTTAACTGGCCAGTCTCCAAAACCCTTAGATTCTACAGGAATAGATGGTATCTGACTGCTGTAGATGCTGCCTAGACAATCTCAGAGTGGGATGCTCTAGCTGTGGGCCTCTGTGAAAGAAGACGGGCTTTTACCCGATAATCAACAACAAAAACACCCATCTGACTCAGAGGGAAAAAAAATAAGCAAATGTCAGCTGCACACCAGAAGTGGGTCACGAGGCAGCAGCATCTAAGGAGCTGTTCAAATCTGGCATCAGGATTAGTTTTTTGGTTTTTTTTTTTTTGTTTTTTTTTAACCCAACAAAAACCTAGAGTCATCTGAAAAGAAGTAACCTTGATTAAGAAACTGCATCCATAATACTGGCCTATAGGCAAGTCTGTGAGAGAATTATCTTGATTAAAGACTGATGTGGGAGGGCCCAGCTCACTGTGGGTGGTACCATCCCTGGGTAGATGGTCCTGGCTTGTCTAAGCAAGCAGGCTAAGCAAGCCACTGGGAGCAAGCCAGTGAGCAGAATTCCTTCATGGCCTCTGCTTCAGTTCCTGTCCTGATTTCCCTCAGTGATGGAGTGTGACCTGAGAGTTACAGTCTGAGATAAACCCTTTCCTCCCAGGCTGCTCTTTGTCATGGTGCTTATCACAGTAGTAGAAACTCCAAGCAAGACATTGATAATTGGTAAGGTTAAGGTTAAAAAGAGACTTTCTAGCGAAGGGATAACTAGAAGCACAGATGCTGGAGAAAACTGGCTCCTGGACCAATCTGTACTGCTCTGGCAGTTCTGTGGCTCTTCTCCCTAATTGTCACAAACGGGTAACCCCCTGTGATGGTTTGTATATTTTTGGCCCAGGGAGTGGCACTTTTAGAAGGTATGGCATTGTTGGAGTACGTGTGTCACTGTGGGTGTGGGCTTAAGACCCTCACCCTAGCTGCCTGGAACTGAGTCTTCTACTAGCAGCCTTCAGATGAAGATGTAGAACTCTCAGCTCTGCTGCACCATGCCTGCCTGGATGCTGCCTTGTTCCTGCCTTCATGATAATGGACTGAACCTCTGAACCTGAAAGCTAGCCTCAGTTAAATGGTGTCCTTTGTAAGAGTTGCCTTGGTCATGGTGTCTGTTCACAGCAGTGAAACCCTAACTAAGACACCCCCTGACTGTTGTCTTGGTGAAATTATAACCACCTGCCACCCCACCCATTCTCCCACTTGGGTTATTGCTCTGGTGATAAACATCACTTAGGAGGTGCTGTGGGGTAGCCTCCATAGCACCCATACTGTGTCTATCATGCGCCATGTGTAAAGCCTCTTTAGCGTAACCTCCCAGTCATGTAAGCTCTCACCCAGCTCTCCATCCTCCCTAACTGTGGATGCTGAGGTCTGGGCACAGGAGAGATAAGGAAGGATGAAGTGATCACAGTCGGATCAGGTGGCAAAGGCTGTGTAAGATTTATCTCTATGCCAGCGTTACACTTCCTGGTACTACTTAGCACTGGGGACTGTAATGATTGGACTGAGAATATGTTTGAGATTGTGCATGATGGGAGGGCTTTTGATTATCTAGAAGCTGCTGGAAAAGTCATGGGACAAGAGAGGTTTTGTCCTGCCTGCATGGACAACTTCCCCCATTGGTAAAGCTTGAATGAACCCCTGCATTGAGCTGTACTTGGGAGCTGTTCTGAACCATACACTAGGTACACTTCCCCTTCCTGCTCTGGATGCTACCCACAGCCATTTTCCCTTCTTCCCAAGCAGGCCCTGGCTTGGCCTTGAGCAGGTCTTGGCAGCAATCGATGTGTCCATATATATACTGCTGTAAGAGTAGTTTTCTTCCTCCTTGTTTCCATTTGCCAGTGCCTGCTCTACAAGCAGGCATAGGCTGGCCGGTGAGTGGGGAAGCAAAGGCTGGTATTGAGAGTTTTGCTTGAGAAGGCTCAGATGGAGAAAGCTCTTCTTGTTATCACCATCTTTGCTTATGCTATGGAAATCATACGATGACAACAGGACAGTGATCTTTATGGACCCTTGTGGACCAAGTCAAGGAGGAAGGCTGGGTGATGAGAGACCTATGCTCCATGGTCAAGCCTCTGTCCATAACCCCCTCAATTCCAATGTGAACTTTCTATTCAAGAGACCCTAAGTGTCCTAGCAGTTTGAACCCTTTAACTAGACTCTTAATAGAGAATTTCTGTCTTTAAACACCAAGAGGCTATTAATTCACAAAGTCTACGTTAAGCTTCTTAAGCTCAATTGAAGGGAATTCATAAAGCTGAGGCCCCTGAAGCACTAACAGTCAGTTATAATGCAAACCACACTGAATGCAGGGCACAGTCACAGAGCTGCCAGTACGCGCTCGTGGCGCAAGCTCCCTCCTGTATGGCAGGAAAGCACAGCGCAGTGGCAGCTGTAAATTTTCAAACACACATTGGACAAACACCTGAACTTAATCTAGCCATAATGAATTTAAAAATTACAGTTGCAACCAGGCGGTGGTGGCGCACGCCTTTAATCCCAGCGCTTGGGAGGCAGAGGCAGGCGAATTTCTGAGTTCGAGGCCAGCCTGGTCTACAGAGTGAGTTCCAGGACAGTCAGGGCTATACAGAGAAACCCTGTCTCGAAAAAAACAAAACAAAACAAAACAAAAAAATTACAGTTGTTCCATACAATTCTAAATGAAAAGCAGCATCCCCTTAAGCTGCTCCGAAAGTCTGAGTGACTAAACAACAACAACAACAACAACAACGACGACGACGACAACGACAAACCCACAAAAAATCAAAAGAAACAAAAACTAAAAACCAAAAACAAACAAAAATCCTAAACACACATACACTCTTGAATTCTGAATCTCTGTGGGCCTGTGTGTA
>JADRCC010578063.1:0-25558 GCA_019843855.1 Hylomyscus alleni
TCAAGAAAGCCACTGAAACATTTATTTTAAGGTAAAGCATCCTCTGTCAGTCCAAATGAGCTCACATAAAGACCCGCTCTGCAACTCAGGGACCAAGCCCCAGTTCTGTGTGCGTTCTATGTTTCTTCGGGGGCCTTGAGAACTAGTACCATTGGGTGCAGAGTGGGACTTGGGTCTCAAGCATCATTTTCAGAACAAAGAAAGGCCCATTTCGTGGTTTCTCAGACCATCTCTAAGTGCGATCAGTCTCTGTTAGCAGAAATCTCTCAATGACAGACAGAGTGAAGCTGCTGTTCCCAGCATGCCATGGTGCCATTTACTGCTGCACAGTATGTCTCCCTGAACCAGGAAAGGAACAAGTTCTTGAGTAACTTGAACTCTTATTTACTGCCTGCTCTGGAGTCCTGAATCTTGTCTCCTCTGATGGATGAGAGGAAACAGTGGGCAACAATAACCACTTAGAATTACTCTACTGTGGGGCCAGACACCTCTTACCTCATAATGATCCAGGAAGATCAGGGATGGTGTCACTCCCACTTTACAGATGAGATACTAATGAACACAGAAGTACTAATACATTCTAGTCCACCCTGGGACCCTGAGCTGCCAGGTAAAGAGTCAGAATGTAAAGCTAGTCATATATAATCAGAGTGGTACCTCCCTCAAAGGCCATCCCATGGGCCTGGGACTGAACTCCAAACACCTCATCTACTAACAACTTGATTTTGGAAAAGCCCCTGATGCTGTGAGTCCTGACCTCCCCCTGTGTCCCCCCCCCCCCCCCCCCCCCCCCCCCCCCCCCCGCTATTGTCCAGGTCCTGGGCACAACCTGCCTTTTCTCCCAGACCATGCTATTTACTTGCATCTCAACTCATACCAACTCATGCAACAAGCTATACCCTGTATCATGGGCTTATATACGAACTAAGCCCCATAGGCTCACATGTTGAATGCTTGATCTCCAGTTGGTGGCACTATATTTGGTAGGTTGTAAAAAACTGCAGGAGGTGAAGCCTACCTGGAAGGAATACATCCCTAGAGGCAGAGTGTGATCCAGTCCTCTGTGGTTTGCTGGCTAGCTGCTTCCTGTCGGCTATGATGTCAACAGCCTCTTCGTTCTACATGAATTTCCTCCACCATGGCCTGCTCACATACACAAAGCCAAAAGACATTGGATCCAACCCTCTGAGACCATGAGCCAAAATGCATCTTTACTCCTTGAGCTCTTCCATGTAAGTTACATCACCGCAGCAACTGGAAAGCCACTGACACCTAGTAGCTCTACAGAAAAGCCAACCCTACCTTCCTGACCCCACCAAAGCATTGTCTCCTTCCTTACCCCCACGTCAATGTTTATCAGGGCGCTAATTGTGAACTGCCCCCCCCCCCCCCCCCCGTGGGTCTAATAATGCACAACTCCTTCGAGGGCTTTGAGGCTAGCATGTAGAGTGTATGTATAGCTGTGTGTAGTGTGTACCTGTCCACACATTCACAGTTGTTTAATGCCTGATGCTCCACTGTTAATTCTCACCCTTCCCGCCACAGTTCCTACATCACTAAGGATGGCCCTTTAGTATTTGGAAGTGCTCAGCTATCTTTAGAGATGAATAATGGTGAGTAGGGATTCGGAGCTTGAACACTGTTCTCTCCTCCTAGTGAAATACCTGATTCCCATAGTTTTCCCTCCTACAGCAGACCTACTGAATGCGACAGAATATAAATTTATCTCCTGGACAGACCAGAACCCTCCAAGAGTGTGTCAGATATCCTTGAAGGCTCCTGTTCCACAGCTTATGACTCTGAGGGAGAGACACTAGGAAGCCCTCAGGAACTAGAAGGGAGGGCACCCAATACCTACGGAACTCCTCTGTGCATGGCTGCTCTCCTGGGACATGATTGTCAGGAGGGGAAGGAATGTATTGCTGCAGCACTCGATGCATGTGAGTGGAGTAATGAAACAGGGTTCAGAGCCAAGGCTTCTGATGGGGGTGGAGGGACCCCAGGGCAGTAAGAAAAGCTGAGGAGTTGTCTCGGGGTTTCTGTTGTTATGAAGAGACACCATGGCCACAGCAACTCTTACAAAGGAAAACATTTACTTGGGGCTGGCTTACAGTTTAGAAGTTTAGTCCATTGTCGTCATGGCAGGAAGCATGGTGGCTTGCAGGCAGGCGTGATGCCAGAGAAGGAGCCAAGAGTTCGACATCTAGATCAGCAGGCAGCAGGAAGAGAGAAGGACACTGGGCCTGGCTTGGGCATTTGAAAGCTCAAAGCCCACCCACCCCCACTTCCGTGACACACTTTGTCCAACAATGTTATACCTCCCAGGAGTGCCACTCCCTAGGAGCCTACTGGGATTGTTTTCATTCAAACCACCACAGGAGACTTTGATGGATATGCACAATCACCTGTCTACCTCACTAGCCTTTGACCTCTCCACACTCATGTCCCTGTATTATGGAACTCAGAAATGGATAGATGCCATCTTCTCAGTGTGGACTGAGGGTTGGGAATGCAGTTCTGGAGCTGGGCTTCCTGAGTTTGACCTGTAGCTTACTGACAAGTATATATTGTTGTTGTTTTGCTGTTCTCATTTCAAGAATGAATAGAGGGAAAAGTCCTATATCCTCTGACCATTGGAAAGATGGTTTGGGATTAAAATGGGAAGGCCAAAACAGTGTCCAGTACACAGGAAGTGCACAAAGACACCATTCTGGGTTTTACCAATCCTTGAGGCTTTGCTATGAACTCAAAGAATGTGTGAAAGCTCTCTTCCCTGGAGACAGTCAGAACCACATCTGAGTGCTGCTTGGATTTAGAAATCAGATCCCTTATGAAACTCTCTCCCAAACAGACAGGATCCCTGGAAACACTGGATCACTAGATGAGGAACATCTAGTCCAGGCTTTTCCTGGGAAGGGGTGGAGAAACAAATGTAGGCTGGGAAGGGGCTGGCCAGAGTCTGTGTCCAGGGAGTCACAGGCACAGAAATAGGAAGCTCTGGCTGGCTGGTATTTACAGTAACTCCCCAGCCCCTGACCACATTGTCTTGTCTGTGGTGAACTTATTTTAGGGACAAGTACTGAAGGCATGGTTGCCTGAAAGTGTTCCAGGCAAGGCTGCCTCACCTCTGCTTTCCCTGGAGGAATCCTGGGGTAAAGGAAGCAAACCTATGGGCAGGCCTTAAAGCACCCCAGTCTGGCAGAGTGACCGCAGGCCTGGCTGAGACCCTGGTTAAGAACAGATCAGGATCCCTGTGGACTCCTAAGTGGCATACCCAGCAGAACTCTCCAGGAGGAGATGAGGATGGTCCCTGAGTCTTCTTTTGCTTTCTATTT
Source organism: Hylomyscus alleni (assembly GCA_019843855.1). NCBI lineage: Eukaryota > Metazoa > Chordata > Mammalia > Rodentia > Muridae > Hylomyscus > Hylomyscus alleni. The sequence goes on from JADRCC010578063.1 coordinate 3,336, forward strand.
CCTCAAGGGCTGGTTCAGTCCCTGCCTTCCTGGCTCCACAGGCTCCTCTCTCCCCACATCCTATAACTCAGCAGTAACAAAAGGGGAAAATGACACTTTAAAGCCTCTGCTTGGCCTTGGAGAGCAAACCACACCCCCATGCCTGGGTTCTCTCCTGGGGTAGCCTCCCTTTGTACCTCTCAGGGAAAATACCAGGTAACTCTAAATATTTCTGATTAGTGGGATCTCAAAACATCTCTAGAAGCAGGCCTCACCTGTACCAGAGGTCTTATTTCTCAAAAAATGTCCTTTCAGGAATGATGGGCTGGCCAGAACCCCCTCTGCCAACACTGTCCTTCTTCTGGAAGGAGTAGTCCCTGCCTTCTAACCCAGTTCAAAGGATCTTGGGGCACAGTAACAACTCTGCTAAATTCTTACAATGCAACCAGGACTCCCCATTGTAAAAGGGGGTGGTTAAATAGAGTTCTTGCTCTCTCTGTCTTTAAAGAGAAATTCCTAAAAGAAACTCTGTTTTATATGGCAGACCCTTTCTCTAACTGCATCTGCTTGCCAGGGTCCTGTTTCTTCAAACAACTCCATGGGAACCCTTAGGTCTCCCATTAGACAGTTGTAGAGATCACATATTATACCAAGTTAAGAGACCACGTTTACTACAAACTGTATACTACAGTTTGAAGTATACTTCAGTTTGAAGGTGATGCCCTACACACAGTGGTCCAAGGCATGGTTAAGCAGGGTGGCCCAGTTTCTTGAGCTTCACAAAGCATAATTTAAAACCCACTGATGCCAATATACACTTTTCCAGTTCTGAGACCCAACACTCTCCCCAATACATGTCATCATTAGTAGGTATCACTTGCTAAGGTGTGAGCACCTAAGAGTTTTGTCTACCAACACTCAAAGTGACCATGTGCCTTAAAACCTCATGGAAATCCTTAGGTCTCCCACTAAGACAGTTGTACAGGTCATATACTACTCAGCAATAGGGGACCAAGTTCACACTGTATACGACTGGACACAAAGCCAAGTGTTTGGGATAGTTTAGGAAACATCTGGGTACTGTCTAAGGTGGGAGAAAGGAGAAGACAATCTAAGGTCCTTCTTGTGATGAACTCTAGAACAGCACAGGGCCTCCTTTGTTGTGAAAACTGCTTTGGGGGAACCTAGAACTATATCTCCAGTCACTACTTCCTAAACTAAGGGGAGGAAGAAAACCCAGATGACCGACCCCCTACTTCTTGCCAGAAATGATGCTACTCAAGTGAAAAATAACATACTATTTATACTTCTTATTTATAACTGCCCTTCTTGGAAAAAAAAATTCCATGGAGCTCAGAACAAGGAAGCTCATTGCCTGAAGTGGCAGAGCAGCAGACAGGTGTGTGATTCAAACCTTCATCTGTCCACACCCAAAGACGCCATCGCCTCCTGTCAGGCACAGGTACACAGTCCTACCTGTATTCGACACCAGAATCTTCTGTGGAGAATCGAAACGCACACCCTTCCTGGGGAAGACTGGGATCCCCATCATTTCTGTCTACCCGTCTACCTCTCACCAACCATCCCAGGAGATCTGGCTCATGCTCTGATTTGTTCCTGAGTATTTTGAATGGCAAACGCATTGATGATTGAATCATTTCACACATCTAACTTCCCCTGCCTTTGTTCTGCCCACCTATGAGGCCATCTTCCATCTCCTAGGTCCACAGGATCTAAGTTCTAATTCAACTTTCAATATGAGGCCTTCCTGGGTGGCCAGTCCTGTGCACAGTCTCTCCTCCATTTCCCACTCCTCCCCGTCACACCACCACCCTGTGTCTCAGACAAGCATCTGCATGCCTTTACCTCTTCTAGACTGGAAACTTCACCTGGACAAAGCCCAGGCCTTGCGCCTCAGTCTCCAGTCACTCCTGTCCTCACAGATGACACCAGGTTCCTGGACAGAGCCCTGGCTGTGACTCAAAAGGCATTTACTGAATTAAATTAGATTAGATAGAATGATTCAGACACACCATTAGAAACCTATTTCTGTGAGGTGAGTCTTCGGGGTCCTCAGAACCACCTGCAATTTCAAGCCTCTTTGCCTTTTGTCACCCAAATCTTTAGCCAGAAATAATATCTTCCTCCCCGCCTCCCATGCCCTATCTCTTTTTCCTCTCTATCATGTTCACCTCGAGCCTTTCTCTTGACATTTCGACCATCATTACCTGTGCAAAATCAGGACCAGCAAAGACAGCATTTACTCTATGTATCTCTATGGGCTGTCCTCCACCACTGTGCGGTATGCTTTTCTGCTTGCCTTCCTCACTTGGCTACAAAGTTTCCATAGCAAGTTTGGTCTTGCTATATTTCCTTGGGTCCTCAGTGCTTGGAGAGGCACACAGGAGCTCCTGTGAAGAATAACCAGAGGAGAGCTGGGAGATGTAGCTCAGTTGGTAGAGGGCTTGCCTAGCATGCATGAAACTGGGTTCTATCCTTGGCACTACATAAAACTGGGCTCGGCATCCCATGCCTGAAAGCACTCAGGAGGAGGAAGCAGGAGGATCAGAAGTTCAAGGACAGTTGGTTACTTAGTTTCAATGCCAGTCTGGACTACATAAGACCCTATCTCAATGAATGAATGAATGAATGAATGAATGAATGAATGAATGAATGACTTGGAGAAGAGCTGGATGACATCTTAATAAACAGGTCTATCTTAAATCATATTTCTGCCAGCGTGTAAATAGAAGGCATTTACCTTCAACCAGGACTTCGACTTATGGGCCTTCCTGGCACTGGGTATGGAAAAGTGTCTCTAGAAATGAGTGCCTCCCAGAAGTATAGGAGAGCACCTTCAGCAGCTCCCCAGTAAGAAGGGCAAGGTCCAGGATGCGGTAGATAGCCAGCCTTCCTTCTTACAAGCCACCTCTCATATGGTCTGCTTTTTCCTGAAGAAGATCCTAGCTCTCTCAGGAGCCCTCACAAAGTCCCTTATGTAGCAATGCAGTGGTCTGTTGCGGCATCCTCCCTCCCCTCTCAAGCTCCGTGGGCATCAGAAAGTGACATAAGCCAAGACATCCCGGCTTCATCAGCACATTGGCTCCAAGTCATGGGGTCAATATCTTTCCCCATAATTAGTAACAAATGCAGCAATGACTCGGAACTTGCTTTTCTAGTACTTTCTAGAGACCTTTAACCACGGCATTTTTATTAGATCTTTGTGTGTGTGTCATTTAACAAATGAGAAAATCCCTGCAAATTGAAGCCAGGCGTGTTTGCGTGGGCTATCAAACACTGCAGTATTTTTATCAGGCTTGTTATTTGTAAGGTCTCCTTAGCCCTCAAGTCATGGGATTCCAGTTCCCTGGTTATATTTTGAAAGCAGGGAGATGTTGATTGTCTACCAGGATCATAAGCAGCCTAAAACTCTAGAAACTTCTGTGTGGGAAAGATAGAGAAAACAAAACATGTCGGAGAAAGCAGGTGAAGCCCACAGCATGGAAACCTCTGTTCCAATTTCCATGTTCTCAGTTCAACATGCCACAGTACATATAATTAATCTGATACGCATCATAATTGTGAAACAGACACAATTTTGTATCTCATTAAAAGTAAGTGGCTTGATGAGGCTGCTGCAAATCTCCCTCCTCCCGTGGATAAACCGGGCCAGGTTTTTATGGTGTCTCCAGGTTTTGACATCATCAGCCCATCCCAAAGGGACAGAAGTTGCTCCCTGAGATCCCCTTCCTGCAAAGTCACCCATCCCGCCCAAGTGGCGCCACACCCTCTTGCCTCCTGGCCAGACTCAGAGAAAGTCATCCATTCTGAGCCACTCTAGGTTAAGAGGACAGAAATCAATATTCTTAAGTGGAGAAAGACCCAATAAGTTGCTGGGAAAACTTATTTCCATTTATATCCTCAATGCTAAGTAGGCGCTCCTTTGGGCAGAGCCATCCACACCCCCAGGGGCTACAGCCAGACCACCTCCCTCCTCATAGCTTCTGCAGGCCCACAAACAAGTCTTGCTTACTCCAGATTGTTTCCAGATTCATTAGCATTTACCTACTTAAGTTCTCTGAAGCTTAAGCTTTGTGGTTTTAAATGAGAAAACACATTGACATAGACACAAAGGAGAAACAATTCTTTAAAATCCAACGAACCAGAACTCTCCCCCTATCTTGCCAGAACTTCAGGCAGAGGCCAAGAATGCATCAGGAAAAAAGCCACAGAGCAAGGATGAGCTTCAGCTCCGAGACCTGGGAAGGGTTGCCCAGTTTGGCTGAGCACACACTGTAAACAAAACCGCTTAAGAAAGCATGGAAAGATTATTTTTTTTCTTAATAGAGTTATCGAGAATCTAGAAAATGACCCAACTGAGAATCTACACAAGCAAGCAATGGACTGACTGGGCTCTGTCATGAGAGAGACCCTGCTTGGAGCTGCTAAGAACCCTGACTTGAGTTGGATAGACACTCTGTACAGATTAGCTCGCCCTGCAAGTGAGAACTTCCCAGCCCAGCAACAGTCAGGCAGCTGTATCCCTGGAGGAGCTGAAACAGAGATGGAACCCTGCTGTGTTGAAAGACCACCCACAAAAGATCCCAGGATGCCAGGACACCCAGGACAGGAGTGACATGCCATAGGGGTGAGACACAGCCTGACTAATAGCCACCATGCCTTCCCCTTCTACATGAAGACATTGTTCTATGACAGTGGACAACGCCTGCTGTATACACATTGCAGTCCTCTGTCCTCTGGATAGCTTCAGCTTGGCTATTATTCCAAATCAGTCCTTGAGCAGTGTCTGCTTTCTTCTCAGTGGCTTCAGTCAGAGTCTGCTGGGAATGTCTCCATCTTCAAAAGTTCACCCAGCTCCTGATTATGAAATCCAAGTTCATTTCTAGTGATTTCTTATCATAAGCATTAATTCAACATATAGCCCCTGTGTGTGTCACATAAAGTACCTCTTTAGGTGACATTTCTAATAGACTTGGGGGAACAATGACAATGTTCCTAAGAGGTACTGTGACATGTTGCCCCCCCACAGGGCAGGGCACCTTTGCTGGTCCTTCTCCATCAATAAAGAACTTACCACAGGGTGTCCTTTATAGTTGTGGCTCTTTGGCTGCACACGTGGCCTTCAACAAGCACCTCTGCAGCTTTCCAACTCCTATAACTGTGCATCTGGGCCTCTCAAATGAGACATCATGGAACCTTTGGCTCCTGCAGGCCCTCAAGCACATCTTCAATGCACGAGCCTGAGAGAATGAAGGCAGGGAGGGGGGTCTGTCTAGCCTAAGGTCTATGCTCCACTTTCCTGTTTTCACAATGGAATGTTGGTCTCATCTAGACTTGATTTTTTTTCTTTTAAATTAATTATTTTATTTATTTACATTTCAGATGTTCCTCTATCCTGGTCCCGCCTCCTAGAGTTCTTCACTCCATTCTCTCTCCTCTTTGCCTCTGAAAGGATGCCCCCCACCCTGGGCATGCCCCTTCCCTGGGACATCAAGTCTCTACAGGATTAGACTCATCCTCTCCCACTGAGGACAGACAAGGCATGTTTGGTGGCCTAGTCTCTGGGAGCTCCCAGGGGTCTAGGTTAGTCCACACTATTGGTCTTCCTATGGGGTCACCATCCCCTTCAGCTCTTTCAGTCCTTCCCCTAACTTTTCCAGAGAGGTGCCTGATTTCAGTCCAATGCTTGGCTACAAGTATCTGCATCTGTCTTAATCAGATACTGCTAGAGCCTTCCCAAACAACAGCCATGCTAGGCTCCTGTCTGCAAGTGCAACATAGCATCAGTAATAGTGTCAGGGTTTGGTGCCGGTCCATGAGATGGATTACTAGATGGCCTTTTCTTCAGTCTCTGTTCCATTTTTTGTCCCTGCCTTTCTTTTAGACAGGAATTCTGGGTCAAAATTTTGGAAGGTGGGTTGGTGATCCCATCCCTCCTCTGGGGACCCTGTCTACGGAGTTGGTCTCTTTTATTTCATTTTCCCTCTGCTGCTGTGGATATGACCTAGGGCCTCCTTATGTGTACTCATCAAGTATTCTACCACAGAGCCACATCTCAGGCCTTATGCATGCTCATCAAGTACACTACCACAGAGCCACATTTCAGGTCTTATGCGTGTTCATCAAGTACACTACCACAGAACCACGTCTCAGGCCTGGGTGATTTTTATCTGTGATATCCATCCCCACACCCTCTCACCCCAGCATTGCATTGTAGGTTCAGCATTCATAGGAGATGTAGACCGTGATGCTTCACTAAGAGCATTGTCCTCTTTAATCCTTGTTGCCTCTGAAAGAAAATGTACCCCTTATTAACAGGCCACGTTCTATTGAGCACATATGTAAGTTTGAATATGTCACACTAGAATGAAGTTGGAGCTGAAGAGACTGTATTCCTATACAAGAAAGCCAGTGAGATTTTGAGATTTTAGGACAGACAGAGACTGGGAAAGAAATAAAAGAACTATCAAACACGAGTCGTGGGAGACAGGCCCTAAGGCTTCTTGCAAATGTCCCGGTCCTGAGGACATTCTACACAAAGGGTTATGTTACACAGGAGGTAATATTTGATGCCAGAATCATCTTGGTACCCCTACCGCTAACCTTTGCTAAAACATATCAACCGTTCAAGGGCTGGACAAGACCCTAGCATGTCACTGAATCAATTGGCTTTTATTACCAACTTGGCTCAACCTAGAGTCACCTATGAAAAAGAAATCTCACTGGAGGAATTGCCCAGATCAGATTGGCTTGTTTCCATGTCTGCGGTGAATTGCCTTGATTGATGATTGGTACGTGTAATGTCCAGCCCACTATGGGCAGGACCATCCCTAGGCAGATAGGCCTAGGCTCTGCAAAAACACAGCATAGAGCAATCTAGTAAGCAGCGTGCTTATCCATGAGTTTTGCAGAAATAGTTCTACCTTATCCATGAGTTTTCTTGCTTGATTTCCTGTCCTGACTTCATTCACTGATGGACCATGACCCGGGAGTTTAAGCCAAATAAACTCTTCCTCCCCTAAGTTGCTAATAGCCTTGGTGCTCATCACAGCAAAGGAGAAGCACACTAGAACATTATTCTTCTCCCCCAACCTTCTCCTTTATTTATCTGGTCTCGGCCTCAAGAGCTCCTGTTTTAAAATCCCATCCCCTATCTTCTAACTACAACCATACCCCATTCTCGTGTTCTCCACTGCCTACCATACACATCTCGCGTCTCATTAGCAATACATCTCATCACAGACACTGTATGCCATGTCTTTGCCAGATGTCTCAGCCCACAGATTCTAAGTCCTGTATCAAAAGGAAATGTCTCCATTTCTTTGTTCCTATTGCCTGGCACATGGTAGGTGCTAAATAAATATTCTTCAAATTCGCTAAGTAAGCAAAGACTGACCAGAGTCCATGGAAAAATAGCATTTAGGCAGTGTTTCAGACTCAGCAGATTACAGCTTTCAGTGTCATGCCGCATGAGGAAAACAATCGTTTTATAAGGAACACCATGAATTGGTCCAAGGGCTTCCATTTTTAATAGTTCTACCATCCTCATGTTTCATGAATTAATAGCAGTCACTGACTTGGTACTTAAAAGGGTTTGTATGATCCCCTGCATATGACTTCTTGTCATGCAGACAGAGGTTACAAGTCTTGGTCCAGGTAGCCATGAGTATCCATGAGTAATTCTGACCAAAAATCCTATTACCAGGCCAACCTCTACACCCAGAATCAGGCTTGTGTTGCTGAACTCAGCGTGCTGGCTCTTACGTCAGCTCAGACAGTTTCCACTCCCACAGAGGGTGATATCAACTGTCTGCTTACATGCCTTCAACTGTGTAAGTGGACATATAGCATGGTCCACAGGGCAGAGGACTAGACTAGAGTTTAATACAAGACTTGACTTCATGTTCACCACCAGGCTGTGACTGTTCTATTCATCCTGACCCAGGCAACACACTCCCGTTGGCTGTTCAGAACAACCTCCAGGATGAAGTAAGAAAAGGCCATTAGCTAAACATCAGAGTCACTCTTTCCAACCACAGGGGAAGCAGGAAGGCGCAGGAGGCCTTCGGGTCAGGAGGCCTTCGGGTATCACACCAAAGGAAAAGGAAAAGTCCGTGGGGATTAAGAGCAGAAAGGATTAAGGAGAAAACAAGGCATCATTATGATTGTATCTTAACTGCCCTTCCCCCCCGAAAGCTCACATGCTGAAGGCTGCTCCCCGGTGTGGCAGCGTTCAAAGGTAGGCCTTTGGAAGATGACTGGATCAGAAGGGTTCATTAATGCATAGATGGATTCATAGCTTAACGGGCAGCTGGAAGTTAGTGGAAACTTTAGGAGACAGGGCCTCATTAGAGAAAGTATACTACTGGGATGTCCCCCTCCAGAGATAGTTTGTCTGTCACCTTTCCTGCCTCTTCCTTTCCCTCAGCATCCGTGTGCACTGTCATGATGTCCAGTCTTAACTTGAGGCTTCGACGACATGGAGCTAGCCAGACATGAACAGAAACCACAAGCCAAAACAAACCCAGAGCATAATTTTTTTACCTACTTAGGCTTTCTGCCTATACAACTCAATTGACTTGAGAACTGTCCTCTTAAGCTACACTGAAATCATGAGAGAAAACAATGTAGCTGGGAAAATTCCACAGAAACCCATTCAATCTATATGGCCCTTAGAAGTACCAAGTAATGAAATCAACTTTGCATTCCTTGACAGTAGTCCTCCAGGGTAGCATCCTGCCATTGTTCCTGTGGCTTTGACACATATCTGTTTAAATAAATGGATGCTCATTTTGGCTACTTTTTTGCAGCACTAAACAGATTCTCATGCCAATTTATAGGCTGACCTACAAGACACCTTCTGAAAATAATGCCACAAAGTAAATGCTGTGCAAAGCAGTTCATTGTATCCTGATACCATAAAAGTGGTAGGCCCTCCTTATTTCTTTTCACCCAGAATCCACTGACCCATCACACTCTTTGATATACAAATGTGCTGTGATGATATTTATTTGGAGGAAAGAAAAGGATAAGGGAATAGTTCGCGAGCTGGAAAGAGATGTATTTTGTGGTTTACCAAGGGAAGAGAATGCGCTTCATTTTCAATATTAATGTCTGTTGATATATCAGTCAACCTTCGATCTGGTTATTGTCTCTGAAAAGCCAGCATCTAGCATCGCAGCAAAACACAAACATTTGTGCACTAACTTTATTTTGTCCTTTCTCTAGGGTTGAAATGAACAAATGGGCCAGTTATCAAAATGTTGCAAGCGATGTGTTTGATTGCTCCTTCCTTTCTGTTGAACTTTTCCCTGTGATCCACTTTAGTCTACAACAAGCAGGCCATTAGTGCATAACTCAATGAATTCTTACTTAGGTATAAATGATTACCACATTTCATTGCCCACCTACTATCCCAGAGGTAAACTTTAATAACTGATTTTACCTTCTTTTTATTTACCTCTCTTTTTGAAATGTATGCAACTAGAATTGTACATTAAAACCCATTGGAATTGGTCTTACTTTACTAAATACAATTATTTTAAAACTTCATGTAGGCCATTTCATGTCTGGTTAACTTACATTTTTCATTGCTGTGTAGTATTCTGTTTTGTGAACATACCATAATACATTCATTTTCATTCTCTGTAGAAGAGCATTTGGGTTTTTTCTTTCCCCTGTTTTTTTTTTTGACTATTATACAATAGCTGCTGTGAACATTATTGTTACTGTCTTTTTATAATATCACTGTGTCACAAAGTAAGCAGATACTCAACTTCGTCAAGAAATTGTCAAATCCTCCTCCAGAGAGATCACACCATGTTTCTATACGAGGCGACAATGAGAATGTTTTTAGCCAAACACAGCAGATTTCCCTATTTTCCACTCCCTTCTACCCTGTGCATAACTCGTTTGTAAATGGACAGACAATGAAGGATTGCCAGGTGGCATGAGAGAGCACAGAGTCCAAAGTACACTTCAAATAAACCACAGAACCCAGCTCTTCCACCTAGTAATTGAGCAGCTTCCAGATCCTTCCATTTGTAAATAACTACGTGATATCCATGCACTGTGCAGACTCATTACAAGGGTAGATAAGGAAGACGTGAAAATATCCACCACATGGCCAGTATGACATAAAACCAGTAACCTCTCCCTCCTCGCTCACCTTCTCCCTTCTACAAGTTTTTTGATGGAGGTCTTATTAAACTGTAAGGGTCTTTCTCCTCCCCTCCTCTCGCTTGCCCTCTCCTCCCCCTTCTTCTCTCCTCCCTTCCTCATACTTCTTTCTCCCTCCACCAACTCCCTGTCTCCCCCAGTGTGGGGTGGGGGCCAAAGAAGAAGGGAGAGATGCAGAAGAGAAAGACTCTGCAGGACAGAAAGTCATAGCTTTGTATGAGGGCGATACACCCCACCACCCCCACCCAAACACAGCAGAAGGGAAAACTGTATTTACGGTAAGACCCAGATGGAATTGATTTGCTCAGAGCCATCTTATTCCTGAGTGTGATATTTGTCCACATCGTAAAACCACAGGCTACAATGTGTCTGACATTATACCAAGTGATATAGCCCCTCCTAATGACATTATAATACATCCCAAATGAGGCTGCCATCACTGGGCAGTCATTTCAAAGTGTTCCTGAAATAGGTTTTACAGAACAAGGGATCTGCAAGCCAAACACAAGCACTCCCATGAAGCTGGAGGAGTCAGCTCAGACGGCCGCATCCACATACAACAGTGGCTTCGTTCTTGGCAGGGAACATTTTCTTTTCATATTAATCTATCGACTTTTATGAAAATCAAAACGCTCTCTCTTTCTCCTTTTTTTTTTTATATGAAGGATGAAATTGGACATTCTCTAAGTGCAATAAAATGTCCCCCGGGGTGCTTTTTATTCTTCTTCTTCTTTAAATCAGCAGTTTCTGTGCCTCTTCATTAGTGGAAGCCAGCGACCCCTCATCCTGCCTCTTCACCTCTCCCGCTGCTCAGAGGAAGCTGACCACACTTCCTGCTGTCTCGGGGAGGGGGAGCGGACACTTGTTTTGCTCTGATTTTTTTTTTTTTCCTAACACGCATAGGTATGTTTCCAAGCTGCCATGTGATCTGCCTCCACAGGGGGGGGGGGAGCTCGCTGACTCAGACACCAGTAGATCCGACATCTTCTGAGACAAATTTGTAGCCTGCTCTGTCCCGAGAGGCAAAAACCACAGGAAATCATGCATCCCTCCCAGGAGAGCTGGACTGTGGTCTTGGAACCAGTGCAATCTGAAGCAAAACATGGGAGGTGTCCCGTCTCTCACAATCACCAGCCTCTGCTGCTTTTACCGCTGGAACGGCCACCCCTTCAGTTCCACCGCATCTCTCTCACCCTTGTCAAGTAGTTGCTCATCTTCTAGCCGGCCCGAGAGCATCCTGGCTATCTATACTGCCGTGGATCACTTAGTGCTTTGAACTTCCCTAAATACACCTTTACCTCCCTTCCCCATCCTATAGTATCCAAAATTTAAGACCAAGACTGGAGTTCTACAGATACTGAGAGAGATGCCCATTCGGGAGCAAAGGGAAGGTCTTTAGTTTTGCTGTTTATCTTTTATCTCACTGGGGTCACACTGCTGGAATGAGCAAAACCTCAAACAGCTAGGCGTCATTCACTGCCATGGGGCAAAAGGGGCTGATGATGATGGTAACTCACACCGATGGTAATGAGGGGGGCGGGGTTTGCACTGACCAGATTATTAGATGACCTAGATCCAATCAGACCTGAGTGCCCCATTGTCTAATCCAAAATGTTGCCAGCCTTGCTTTGACCTATTGAGTTAAATTTCTTTCATTTTGAGGGAGAATTCTGAATTAAAAAAAAAAAAAAACCACCTGTTCCGTCTGCCTTGTATTGCCCACCACTTCCCAGATAGGCTACAAGTTTGGTGATTCAAATGTTGCTGTCAGGGGTGAGCCACAACCTTGGGTTGAGCTCATATGTGACTGTGGTCTCCTATGCAGATGACCCAAAAGAAATAAGACGAAGCCAGGTTCCTTAGAGGACCACAGGCACTTGTTGACAAGGAGACTAACTTGAAGACTGAAAGAATTAGTACAGAATGCAGTTTACAACAAACATTGGGAGACAATTGCTTGAAGTAAGGGAAGTAAGTTACGAGTCAGCATTTTGGGGGTACGAATAAGAAGGTGATTTTAAAAGACAAATCCAGGGCTAGAAAGGTGGTTCAGAGGGAGGAGGGATCACTTTCTTTACAAGCATTAGGACCTGATTTTGAATTCCCAATACTCATGTAAAAAGTGAGGCATGACTACAATGTACTTGTAACCCCAGAACTAGAAAGTGGAAAAAGGGAGATACTGGAGGCTTACTGGCTGGCAAATCTATTTGAAGTGAGAAGCTTCCAGCGCAATGAGATCCTTTATCTCCAGACAAAAGGCCCAGAATGATGGAGGAAGACACTTAGTGTCCTCTTCCGGCTTCTGTATGCATGCTCACAGACACACAGGTCTGGTCAGGCAGGTATACAACCATGCTTCCGCCATACCCACAGAATACATACCACGTACATGGAAAATGAATAAATATAAAAATCTTAATGCAAATTAAGATGGAAGGCCCCTCCCTTCCAATATCATAATCCACCAAGCATTGGAAATCTAGGGATAGTCCTAAAGCCTCTGTCCTTTTCTGGTTCCATTCCAGAAGACCCACAGTAGACCTTTGCCTGCAAGCATGAAATTCTAGTAACTTGGAAATACACACAGTCAACAAATAAGCTTTCATAGACAACAAAAGGCCATTTGTTCTACTAAAACTGTATGGCTAATATAGGAGGCATGTATGTATCTGACTGCCCCAGAAACACAAAGGAAGGCATGTGTTATTGGGTGACCTGAGGCACAAAGGAGGTGTAAATTACAGTAATCATCTTCAAGCATTTCCTAAAGTCACTTCTGCCTCCATTCTCACCACTGCTAGCAATAGATCAGGATAATTCTAGAATAAGGATGAGGGAGAATGGTGGGACCTTCCCAACACAGACAGTGTTTCGCCAATGATGTGTGTTCCCTTCCTTAAATGAAATGCAAACCAGCTGGAGCCAGCCTCAGCCTAAGAGTGCCGTTGGATTGTATTCTGGGTATTCTGAGTTTCTGGGCTAATACCCACTAATCAGAGAATGCATACCATGTGTGTTCTTTTGTGATTGGATTACCTCACTCAGGATGATATCCTCCAAATCCATCCATTTGCCTAAGAATTTCATAAATTCATTGTTTTTAATAGTCGAGTAGTACTCCATTGTGTAAATGTACCACATTTTCTGTATCCATTCCTCTGTTGAAGGACATCTGGGTTGTTTCCAGTTTCTGGCTAATACAATCCACAAACCACAAGAAACTCAAGAAGAAGGAAGACCAAAGTGTGGATACTTCGATCCTCCTTAGAAGGGGGAACAAAATACCCATGGAAGGAGTTGCAGAGACAAACTATGGAGCAGAGACTGAAGGAAGGACAATTCAGAGACTGTTCTACCTGGGAATCCTTCCCCTATTCTATCACCAAACCTAGACACTATTGTGGAAGCCAGCAATGCTGACTGACAGGAGTCTGATATAGCTGTCTCCTAAGAGACTCTGACAGTGCCTAACTAAGACAGAAGTAGAGGCTCACAGCCATCCATTGGACTGAGCACAGGGTTCCCATTGAGGGAGCTAGAGAAAGGACCCAAGGAGCTGAAGGGTTTGCAGCCCCTTAAGAGGAACAATATGAACTAACTAGTACCCTCAGAGCACCCAGGGACTAAACCACCAACCAGAGTACACATGGTGGGACTCATGGCTCCAGCTGCATATGTAGCAGAGGATGGCCTAGTTGGTCATCGATGGGAGGAGAGGCCCTTGGTCCTGTGAAGGTTCTATGCCCCAGTATAGGGGAATGCCAGGGCCAGGAAGCGAGAGAGGGTGGGTTGGTGAGCAGGGAGGGGGGGGGAGAGTACAGGGTTTTGTTTTGTTTTTCTTTTTTTCGGAGGGGAAACTGGGAAAGGAGATATCATTTGAAAAGTAAATAAAGAAAATATCTAATGAAAGAAAAAAAGTGCCTTTGGGAAGAGAACATGGTCGTGCAATGAGACAGAGTGCAGTGCAAGCTCCCCCCAGGGCCAGAACAGCCAAGATCCAGGATCCACGAAAACACGTTCTTTCTCTGCCTCTTAGAATCGGTGTCCCCATCTTTCTTGTGCTACACACCGGCTTTCTCCTAGAGGTTCCCTTAGGAAACTAAGCAGAAAGGTAGTGAAACTCAACAGCACATGGAAGATTGGTCCACAGGCAGAGCAAACAACTACTTGGAAACAATTACCATCTAAAGACGGCTATGTGCTCCATCCATAGTTTATGGAGCCTTCCGGAGGTAAGGCCTGGCTATCAGAAGCCAGTGACTAAGGACAGGACCTTGAAGACTAGCTTCATTCCCAGTTCCTGTCCATCTGCTCAGGTTCCTGTCTCCCACTACATGAACAGCTGTTCCTCAAAGCTCAGGGTACCACAGACCTTGCTGTGTCTGTGCCCATACCTTCCCTGTCATGATAAGCTAAAAGCCATCATCAGCTAGAATGAACACTTTCTCCCTTAGATGGTCTCTGTTGGTATTTTGGTTACAGTGATAAACAAATACTTTGCTCAATGCTGCAAAAAGACCATTCTCGGTTTCATTTCTTCTAGTACTCCACAGTGCAGACCGGTTGAGAGCCTGGGTTCTAGAGCCTTCTATCTGTGTGGCTTGAAGAACCATAATGTCCTTCTCAGAACCATGCCCAGACACAGAAAATGCTCAGGGGGTATTAGATGTTGCTTATTAATATTCAAGAGGAATGGATGAATACTCCTTTGGAACGGAACCACGTTGTTAGGAGTGGTATAAAGGTAAGAAAAGAGCTAACTTTAAAATTAGGAATCAGAAGTTGCAAAACCATTCAAATGAACAGGGTGAGACAAATTAGCTTTCCCAGAACAAATGGGGAGAGGTGGGAAAGGTGAAGGATAAAAGCGTAGTGATAAGATAGTGGGACTCCATGTGGCATGCCATTGCCCATGAACAGTGCCGAGGCAAGAAGCCCAAATAAACCTAACAGGAAAGGAATGCTGCTACTGCCAAGGGGCCGTGGTCCAAGCCCACTGATTTTAGTGATCCACAGCTGGAATTCAGGAGGTCCTTGACTGTGATATGGAAAACAACCACGCCCTTGTCTTCATCCACCTCACAGAAAATAGGGGCATTTTCTCCAACTATGAATGCAATACCCCATGACAAGTTTTGCAACAATGTAATCAATCACAGATCCTTTAATACCATGTTACAGTAGCTACTATCTGTACTTACTCCTACTTAGATATCACATCCACTTTCCGGGCAGTCACTCTGTCATATTATTCAAGGCATTATTAACAATGTAGCATACGTGTCACTAAACCATTCAAATTAATAGGGTGAGACATTTTTCAGCATAATTAATTTTCTTTATAACCCCATGTGTCTTGTATGCATCATCCTTGGAAATGGTCTAGAGTCTTCACAAGACTGTAAGTGGGAACGACAACTAAAACAAACGTTTCAATATCTTTGGTTTGATGTAGGATGTCCTTATTGTCTATGGTATATAACAACACCCCATCTCTATGATCTATAGATATTTGGTAGAACTCTGTTATATATGACTGCTACATATTACAGATTAACAGGGAGAGAGTTGGTGGTGGAAATAAAGGAGAAGGGACTGTTCTCATACGTCAGTCAAGATCCAGGACAGAGACGTAAGAACAGTAAAGAGACCAGACGGCTGTAGAGTTCTAGAGGTAGGATGGCACCATCTAATCTAATGCCATGATTGGAATGAAAGTCCTCAGGAAATCAAGCACCTAACTCGTGGAAAAAGTGTGGACTGAACAGAACATGGGACAGAGGTTACAGTTCACCCTGTCTTGTGCATAATTACTCAAGGGGTACCATATAATGTCCATGGCTCTAGTAACCCCAGTAACATAAAACTAACCAGTAACCCAGTCACAACCCTCAAACAATTGGAAGTACTATGCCCATACATTTTTCCATCCAGTTTTAATATATAAAGGCTAGATATACACATAGTATAATAAACATGCATAATAATCTGTATATCGATGTCCAAAGCTAGGCTAACAGAGCCAGCAAGATGTTTCAAGAGTAGCAGGTGCTTGCCCACAAGTCTGACAACCTGAGTTCATCTCCAGGACTGACATGGTAGAAGGAGAGAGCTGGCTCCTGCAAGTTGTCCTCTGACCTCCATACATGTGTCTTAGCATGCACACGCACACACACACATACACACAGTTTTTTTTAAACTGTGATCATAAGGAATCATGTATTTAGGCTTAACTTCGTGATCTAATATAAGATAAGAACATTTCAGCCTGTGGAGAGGCTTTCTGCTGACACTAACTTTTCTAATGGTTTGATGACATTCAGACGGTGATCTAGTTTTTCACGTACAAATAATTGTATACATAAAAATCCTCCCACATAATTCATTCCTGTGAAACCCTATTTCCTTAGCCTAAGTACGACTTATAGAGAACTAGGTCAAAGTTTATTCATGTTTCGTCACTCGCCAAATACAACATTAAATCATTTTTATTATACTTGTAATTGGTCTCTCAGCAATATGTAAAAGAGTATATTGCCATGGCCTATCAGCACCTGGTATTATCTATTTTAAAACTTATTTGTGATTTATGAGTATGTCTGTGTGTCTGAGTGTATGTGGGTGTGTGACATGCGTGTGCAGGTGTCTGTGAAGGGCAGAGGAGCCTGTCAGATCCCCTAGAACCAGAGTTAAAGGAGACTGTGTGCTGCTCAGTGTGGGTGCTGGGCATTCACGTCCTAGGAAAGAGCAGCAAGTGCTCTAAACCACTGGACCACTGATGTCACCTGCCCCACAGCCCACTTTTTTTTCTTTTCACAGTGCACAACTTTTATTTGTAACACATACTTGTACATGATTATAAAATCTGCAACAGTTGCCGCCAGCCCTGTGTGTGTGTTTTGCAATAAGATTTCCTGGCTTCTTTCCTAAAAAACAAAAACAAAAACAAAAAACAAAAAACAAGCAAACAAACAACAAAAAAAATAACAAAAAAAGCAGTCATCTCATCTGAGGTCCCCTAGATCATCTACCACCCCCATTGTGAACCCATAGCTGTGTCAGAATGAATCTCTTTGGAAAAGACCAATACAAGAAACACATGCTAAAGCTAACTTAAATCTGTACCCATTAGAATCATGGGGGACTAGAATGCTTATTTTAGCCTTGATGCTTTTGTGCAAAAGTCTCAGACAGAGCAGTAGATAATTGATAAAGATGTTCACTGTTGCCATTTAAGAATACAAATTTAATTTTAGGAAAGAACGGTAGAAGGGACCCATTCTTACACCTCTCAACATCCGCATGATCACTACAAACAGTTTAACTCGTTTCCGTTCGTTTTAGTCAGTACGCATGCACATTGTGGAGTACCAGAACTATTAACCAGTCTTGCTTCATCATATTGCTGCAGACATTCTGAAAACACATGGGAAAATTTGATTCAACAAAATACCAAAAGCATAGTTATTTACAACCATTAGAAAAGAAATTAACGTTATAAAGTGTGTTGCATGTATCGGTTCAATGAAAACACAATCATCTTGGTAAATATGAAGAATTAATGGCTAAGTTTGACATCCATTCCTCTAAGAAATTATAGGATGTAAGGAACAAGTAGTGCTGGATCTACTTCAGCATGGTTAAACTGTCTCAAGACTAAGAGGCAGTTTTATGCTTAATGGCAACATATAAGCAGAAGGCTGCTGGAAACATGAGGACGCAAGAATGTCCTGTCCACTTTATAGACAAGGGTTGCTCTGGAAGCCGCCATCAAAGAAAATAATACCAGGAGCAAGTGAAACTCAAAGAAAAGAGAAAACAAAGTTATAATTATCTATTTACAGTGTATCGGTTACCTTAAATACCCCCAGAGTAATCAGCTAATAGTATATTAAATATTGAGTAGGACCAATATAAACTGTATTTTTCACTAATGACATTTAAAAGAATGAGCAGAAAGCTATACTTTTTATAATCTCAAAGTATATGCAATAATCTTTCCTATGTCTAATGTATTTCTGTTATTTTTCATCATGGAGGGTGTTTCTGTGCTCGTGAGTGCAGTTGCCAGCAGAGAGGCCTGAGACCTGGGATTTCTCTGAGGCTGGAGTTACAGGTGGCTGTAACTCAGGTCCTCTGAAAGAACAGTGTGCACTTTGCTGAACCCTCTCTCCAGCTGCTTCTATATCTATTTTTCAGACATAAAACATCTGTTAGTAACCTATCAATAAGTGTGAGGGATACGCATTGATAAACTGTAACCTTTTTCTACCAGATGAAGAAAAGAGGATTAAACGGCAGGACAAGCTCTTCACTAGTGCTGAAAGGGAATTGCCTGTCATTTTTCCAATCAAAGACCTCTCTGAATGTCATTAGAAATGTGATATGCAGTAGTATGAGAGCATCTGAATTATATGCACTTGAGCTTCAAAAACATGTACAAAGTTATAGTGTATACAAATACATAGAATCCCAAAGTGTATTATACATTTAAAATAATAATTAACATTTCCTTCAAAATCCAGCAGAAAAAAATAAAGGTATACATCTATTTAGGGGGCTGAAGAATGGCTCAGCAGGTAAGAGAGCTCACACCTCTAGGTGTGAGGGCTTAAGTATGATTCCCAGTATCCACATGGCAGCCCAAAACTGTCTGCAACACCAGTTCCAGGGGTACTTACACACATGTGACATGCCTGCATACAACTTTATATACCCATATACATAAACACACAAAGTAAATCTTTAAGATACTGTTGGTATTAAGAAGACAAATAGAATAAGCCTCCACAATCAATAGCGAAGGGATTAACTTCCGTTTTGTCCATAACTTATACTTTAGACTTTAGGTACTTATCCATTAAATATTTAGCCAATAAAGATCACAGTTTTTGAAAAACTCCTTAAAGGTTTGTGTAAAAGTTGAAAGACTAAAAAAATAATAATTCATGAGTACAAAATATCCTATGCAGCGTCATCTCAAATGTCCTAACATAACAGATCTATGTCTGCTCCCTGGAAGCCAAATGGGAGGAGCGTCAAGAAAACCTGAGAGTCTCTGGCTCCTTCATCTTAACCTCGACTTCTGAACAGTCTGGCATTGTGGTGTTTGGTATCTCTTCCTCTGAGCAGAGAAACAGCCCAAACCCAAATAGCGGATGGAGTGCCTCCCACAGCTAGAATCCTCCTGCAATAGGACACTTGGACAACCAGGTCTTTAAGGTGTCAGCTCAGGTGACAGGGTCCTCCACCATCAGTGAGTGCACATTGGACAAGAACATCTGTCCTGCTGTGCAGCCCTCCACATGCTTGAGCTCCATCATGGCTGTCACATTGTCACCACGCGGTCTGCAATGTGCTTTGGACTCCCAACGAGATCCTTAGAAGGGCTGTCGAATTGACTTTTCCAAGGAAGACAAAGCAAATATCTACTCACCATGGATAAACCAAGGAGTTAATTCCACCCAAGTCCAACAGAGGCATGCGTGAGGGATTACTTACAGGAACATAGATCTCCCCCAAACACCCACATCAGCACAAAGTCTCACCCCAGTGTGGATGGCAACCTCCCCACGGCCACAGAGATAGAGACTCCTCTTCAGTTAACCTCCCGCCCTCTCTGTACCCTAGCAATGAATCCACATGCAGCTGGAGCAGAATTACATATAGCTCAGAGAGAAATGAACAGGAGAGTGAGTGGCTGGAATTTTGGGTGAAGATCTAATGACCTTCCCCGTGCCTTCCTTCTGGGAAGGACTATCAAAAGACCTCTGAGAGTTCTCTTGTGGGCAATCGTGGCTGCTCTGAGTAAGACAGTAATGACTGCCAACCTTGGAGGGCAGCAGGCCCCAACAGGGGCTGTTCCTAGATGTGACTTTTAAAAGATTCTATAAAGGTCTCCTCTCTTTCCCTTTGCTGAAGAATTGATTGGCCCACAGTATGAGGAAGGCAAATGAAGCCTACCGAAAGGCAGCTTGATTGATTTTTAAATCCCAGCTCTACTTCCCAGCTCTGGGACTTTGGGTAAATTACTAAGCCCCCGAGGACTTCACTTTCTGCACTGGTAAAATGAGAATAATCCACTATACCTCACAGGCTGCTGTGGAAGCCAAAGAGGGAAATCACATTGCACTCCCATTTCAAAGGAGACAAATTGATCTTGCTTCTGAGAGGAGGGGCTGGGCAGCACAGGTCCCTTAAAAAAGGGTCACTGTTGGAGAATCTGCAAAACCATAAGTCACTTCAAAGTCAAACAGGTCTGAGAACTGGGAGATCCCAAGAACAATGTGATGATCATGAGACAGCCTCCAAACCAGCTATTTACTGTCCACAATGGGCAGCCTAGGAATTGAATCTGCAGGGTAGTTGGCATTGATATCAAATAACCAATAAATGTTATTTTAGTAAATAAATCTAAAATAAATATGCATTTCTCCCATCCCTTGCTACATGTTAGAAGCCTAGAAGATACTTGGCATGTCATTAATAAATCCATCATTTCTCTATCATACATTAATTTCTGAATGTATTACCAGTCAATTAAGTAGAGTTCTCTAATAGTATAGAATGGGGGAGGGAGTTATTCCAGTGATTATGGGACTGACCTGACAGAAATTAAAATATTCTAAATAGACATTTGTGGCTCTCAATCTACCAGACCATTGAAACAATGGACCCCACAGAAATGAGTATTCCCCCCCAAGAATCTCAAACTAGGAGAAAGAAAAGACACCAGACAGTGTGGGGATTTATCTCCCTCTGGGAGATTTCACACAGTCCTAACAACCTGTTAGGCCACCTTACAAGGTAAGACTGAAGCCCTGACAAGAAAGGGCCAATGGTGGGTGGGACCACTGACCTTTGACAGTTCTGCTTAGCCATCTCAGTTCAAACTTTATTCTCACTTTTAGACCCAGAAAACCAACTTGGGAAAGTCACCTCTCTCTCTCTCTCTCTCTCTCTCTCTCTCTCTCTCTCTCTCTCATTCCCTACTGTGGCCATACTGATTAAATCTTCTTTTATTCCACTTACCACTATTAATTTTGTCTTTTAATTGGTGTTTTGAAGACAGGTGGCCTGACATGGCTTGTGGTACAGGGTATGACCTCCAAGTTCAGTAAAAGTTAGACCTTAAACAATTGTGGAGATTGGTAGAAAATGTGTAAAAGGTTTTTTAGTCTATATCGGGGTCTGGATCTAAAGGCAGTAAAGTTATCAGTGGAAACGTCAAAGCGGGTGTCAAGTGGGGAGCAGAAGGGATTTAATTACCCTCATCTTCCATCCTCTTCGTCAAGCAGCATCAGAAGCTGACAGTCTTTGTCAGAGACCTTCACATACACCTAATCACAGCTTGGAGAAAGTAGACAGGAGTCAGGAGTCAGCATCTGGTCATCAGGCCTTGTGTGGGCCACATAAGGACTAGAGAACCTGGTTCCATGATGAACCACTGACCATCAGAGTGGTGTGGGAGCTACTTCACTTCCACCTTATACATCTTAGGCAAAGTTTTCTCATGGCCAAGCTGACCTAGAGCCATCAAGTAAGAGAATTTGCTAACAGAGTTCTAGCTTATCTAAACTGGCATGACTACAGCCCACATCTTATTTGGCCTATCATTCACACACAATCTTGTTTTCAGATTCCTCATGTTTTATTCATTT
The DNA here is from genome assembly GCA_019843855.1 of Hylomyscus alleni. Taxonomy (NCBI): domain Eukaryota; kingdom Metazoa; phylum Chordata; class Mammalia; order Rodentia; family Muridae; genus Hylomyscus; species Hylomyscus alleni. The sequence continues at coordinate 25,178 of JADRCC010578063.1, forward strand.
TTAAAGTCGTGATACAAAGTAACGTGTTTTGTTATATGGCGTTCATGTATGCACATTACTGGATTTTGTTAGCATTCACATTCCGTCAACCTCCCTTGTTTTCCATTCTCCATCTCGTTCTCATGCCTACCATCTTTCACCTGCTGGTCCCCTGCTTCTCTTTATCCCCTTCCCATCCCCATGTCTACCATCCTTCACTCTGCAGCCCCCTGTTCCCCTTTATCCCCTTAGACAGTCGCCCTTCTTACATTAATGTCAGGTTTTTAAAGTCTTGATTCTACAGATCAGAGAGAACATGCAATATTTCCTTTTTCATTATTTTGGGTTCATTCACTTTATTTTATATGTATGTGTATATGAGCCTGCTTTGTCTATATATAT
>JADRCC010578064.1:0-15784 GCA_019843855.1 Hylomyscus alleni
GAGTAATCAGCACATGAACAGCATGCCGGAAGTCATGCTTATTGAATTATACTAACGTTATGAAATAGATCACATGATTATTCCCATTTTTAGACAGGAGGGAACTGACGGCTAACGAGGTTAGAAGGCTAAGTACAAATCACTACTTGAACATGGATTTGCTATCTCTGATTCGAAGCCCATGGTCTTTGGAAGAAACATACTCTCAAAATTAGAATCTGAGAGAGTTCAGCGGGCATCTCCTTGTCTGGAAACTTCCCTCTCTCAGGGCAACGGAAACCACAGGAAAACTGATGTGAGTTGAGCAGCTCTGACAGTCTGCAAGCTCCTGCGACGGCCATCTCCTAGCCAGCCCGCGGCCCGCTGCGCGGCCTCCCGACACACGAGGGCGCTGTCGCAGCACGGTGGGAACGAGCCTCTGGGTAGTGTCGCGAGATTATTAAAGCCGGAAGGGCGAAATAGCAAGGGTCACGTAGACAGCGCTCTCCGCCCGGTTCGCGTTAAGTTCTCGCGCGAGTTGGACTTCCGCCCTTTTGGCTCTCCGGTCGGCACCATGGCGGTCGGCAAGAACAAGCGCCTGACGAAAGGTGGCAAGAAGGGAGCTAAGAAGAAAGTGTAAGTGTCGGATTTTGCGGACCCCCCGGTCTTCGGGTCCCGCAGGAGATGGTGGGCACGTTCTGGTCTGCGGTGTGGGGCGGATGGTGAGGATGCGGGGTGGATTGCGCGGCGGCGCTGCTAGCGTCCCGCACGGCCGCCTCTTCGCCCGCCGGGCCGGCTGTCGCGCGCCGCGTGTGATCGCGCCCTGCGTCTCTCGTAGTTGCTCGCGCGCTGCGAACTGTGGGCTGCTTGAAGTCCGGGGCACTTTTGGCATCCCTTCTACGGCAGGGTCCCGGCAGTCACTCCGGTTGTCCATTTGGGACCCCATGTCAACTTCGGTGCTGGGGCCTCGAGGAAGGAACCTGGTGACACTTGCTTAGCCGCAGGTCGTGCTGTCCCGGACTAGTTACTATCACAAGTCCTTTGTGGGGTCCGGGGCGCTATGTAATAGTGCCTGTGTAACTGAGTGGGGAAGGCATGGTTTCGAACTTACTGGTTTGTGCCTTGGCAGACAAGCCAGCCTTAGATGTCCACCCCACGGTGAGGAGCGTGCAAGCCAACTGCAAGATTTTGCCTGGGAAATTGTGTCAACAGAAGGATTAAGGATAAGAAGAGTTAAAGAGTTGTCAGGAGAAAACTTGAGGTTATTTCTCTCCAATCCAGGGTCGATCCATTTTCTAAGAAAGACTGGTACGATGTGAAAGCACCAGCAATGTTCAACATTAGGAACATCGGAAAAACACTAGTCACAAGGACTCAAGGAACCAGTGAGTACCATAGACTTGCTTTGTCCGTAAGATGTTGCATGTGTATTTTAACAGGCGTCTTGGTCAACACTTTGTCCTACGGTGGGGCACTTGATTGAAATGTCAGCCCAGTGGTTGCAGGCTTGGCATTTGGAGTGTTTGTTTTTAGTACACATGTGTCCACAAGCAAGTGTTTAGGTATTGCCAGTAAGTCACTGGTGTGGAGGTAGATTTGGAACTAGGTTAACAGGATCTGTGGTTCTTTTGTAGAAATTGCATCTGATGGCCTCAAGGGTCGCGTGTTTGAAGTGAGCCTTGCCGATCTCCAGAATGATGAAGTTGCATTTAGGAAATTCAAGCTAATTACTGAGGACGTTCAGGGCAAAAACTGTCTGACTAACTTCCATGGCATGGATCTTACCCGGGACAAAATGTGCTCCATGGTCAAAAAGTGGCAGGTAAGACCCAAAACTGAGTGTAGTACTGTGGTGTGGGTGTGCAGATATGTCATGGGTGTGTTATTAGGCAGGATCAAAACATGGAGTGGAGAGCTCGGTTTCATTTTAAACTTTGGGATGGTTTTCTTGCACGGGCCTGTAGTTGGGTCTCCTGTTTTACATCAGTGAGTACCACTGCTAATTCTGTGCTGGAGGTAAAATCCCAGGCTCTTCACATGCTAGGCCTTCAGTCTCAGTGTTAGCTATATCCCTTAGCCTAATATTTGCTTGTTATGGTCACATTAGGTGAGGTGGGCAGCTTTGCCACCTTTGGAGAGTTTTAGGGTTACAGTTAAGCGTTAGAGTTGATAGTGAAAAGGTGCTCTGACTCTTTTCTGACAGTGAAGTGTGGCTAAAGTCATAGATTCAGTCCCTATTTGTTTGTCCTTGAAACTAACAAGCTTTCATGGCAGCTTGATTTCATTTGTATAATCAAAATCAGTTCATCGGTTGTGAAGATGAAATATAACATGTAGGGAAATGGGCTTAGCATGGTGACCAACAAAAAGGCAGGAACCCATGCTTCAGGAAAAAGTTGTTCAGATGTGTATCCTGGCAACAGTATTGACGTATTGTATATGGGAATGAGTGATGACAAGATGTTTCGGTCCCAAATGAAGCCTGCTGATTTTACCGTTACATTTGTTGCTGACATTCCCTTATATACTTAATGAGATTTTGGAAATGATAAGCTATTTAATAAATATTGATGTATACTCCTTTGCAGTGAAGTGGATGTCGAGATTTTATGATTTCAGGCAGTTCTGACTATGCTATTCTGGCTGGCTCAAAAGGAACCACCTGCCTGTGTCTCTTGAGTGATAGGATTGAATGCTTGTGCTACCTACTTCTCATAGCAAATATTAGGTATATTTTAAAACTCTTATAATTTGTAAAATTCAAAGAAATCAGATCATTTTGCCACTGAAAAATGGTCCTTTAGAAGATTTCATTAGATCTTAGCTTTGGAATTAATGTATTTTAAGTTCCTTGTGTAACTTTAGTTTGGAAAAAAAGGCATTTAGTAAATACACTTTATAGCAGAACTTCTCAGAACTGCCCTCTTATTTCAAGAAAGTATCTTCAGGGCTAGAGAGAGGAGTAAAGAGCACTGACAGCTTTTCCAGAGGTCCTGAGTTCAATTCCCAGCAACCACATGGTAGCTCAAAACTGTCTGTAATGGGATCTGATGCCCTCTTCTGGTGTGTCTGAAGACAGCTGTGGTATACTCACATACATAAAATAAGTACATCTTTTTAAAAAAAAAAAAAAAAAAGGATCACCAACCAGTTGTGATCTGGTGCTTACTATGTAGACCAAGCTGGCCTTAAATTTATGATTTGCCTTTGTATGCTGACTGCAAGGATTGCCGACATGTCATATATGGCTTATTTTGTGTGTTGTGTTTTGGTTTGGTTTTGGTTTCTTTTTTTTTTTTTTTTTTGGTTTTTCGAGACAGGGTTTCTCTGTGTAGCCCTGGCTGTCCTGGAACTTACTCTGTAGACCAGGCTGGCCTCGAACTTAGAAATCCGTCTGCCTCCCAAGTGCTGGGATTAAAGGCATGCGCCACCACTGCCGGTAAAAACATAGTTTCATTCTGTCTATACCTTCTTAGCATTTAACATTGGAAGCTCTTATGTTTGGGGGTGGGTGTTGATATAAATATTCAGTTAAATGGTTTAAAGAGAGGGTAACAATGATTTGGGGGTATCATTTTAATTTCACTTCAAGGAAGTTGTATAAACTGTATACTTCATGGGTTTGACATCCCAAACTTTTATATTAGCCCTTAAAAATTGATTTAGGCCATTAAAAACATAAAAGGAGGGGGGACTCTCTGAGTTCAAGGCTAACCAGGGCTATGTTGTGAGAACCTGTCTCAGAAAACAGCAAACCCCAAAGCCATTACGAGCTGACAGTATCCTTTTCCCACTAGACCATGATTGAAGCTCATGTTGATGTCAAGACGACCGATGGGTATTTGCTCCGACTTTTCTGTGTTGGTTTCACTAAGAAACGCAACAACCAGATAAGAAAGACATCCTATGCGCAGCACCAGCAAGTCCGCCAGATCCGGAAGAAGATGATGGAAATCATGACCCGAGAAGTGCAGACAAATGACTTGAAGGAAGTAGTTAATAAACTGTAAGTGGGTTTTTTTCTCCTTTAAAAACATTCTGAATGCCTGTTGAATCATCCTTCTGTTATAGAAGACAAGGTGGAGTTGGACCTCAACTTAAATCACTGTTTTGGTTGAAGTTATCTTATAGTGGATAGGGAAACTTAGACTTGACTTAAATATACAATGAATGCCAATTTTACATAATGCATGGGAATATGTGATGAGAAAATGTTTCGGTCCCAGTTGATGACCACTGATAACTGTCACATTTTTCTGATGTTCCCATGCAGAATACAGGTGGCTAAGAGGGTATTATACAAAAAAGCATAAGGAGGGCTTCAATGCTAATTTTGTTGCTAGGAGTTAAAATCTAGATCTTTTTTTTGCCATCTAAAGAAAATTGCTCCTTGTGTGGGAAAGTAGACTTTTGTGTTCTTTTTGTTTGCTTGTTTGCTTGGTTGTTTTTTTAAAAGTTTACTGTTCTTGCAGGATTCCAGACAGCATTGGGAAAGACATAGAAAAGGCTTGCCAGTCCATTTATCCTCTTCATGATGTCTTTGTTAGAAAAGTAAAAATGTTGAAGAAACCCAAGTTTGAATGTAAGTGAGAAATCATGTTTCATGAGATGGAAATTTGTGGAACCAAGTACATGATTTTTAAGAATGACTGATTAAAATTTTTGATTGATTTATGTGTATGAGTAATTAGCCTGCATGTATGTATGCATTCCTAGAGACTTTGGTGTTCTCAGGACTGGAGTTAAAGGTGGTTCCAAGCCACCTGTGGGTGCTGGGAGCTGAACCCAGTTCCTCTGCAAGAACAAGTGCCTTTTAACCATGAGCCAGCCTCTACATGTGGGGTTTTAGGGCAAGACCCTAAAACCTGTTTGTTTTCTTCTGTCTGTAGTATGGTAGACCATTTTTTAAGTTATACTTGTTTATAACAAGATTTTTTTTTTCTTTTCCTTTCAGTGGGGAAGCTCATGGAGCTCCATGGAGAAGGTGGCAGTTCTGGGAAAACAACTGGAGACGAGACGGGGGCTAAGGTTGACCGAGCGGACGGGTATGAACCACCAGTCCAAGAATCGGTCTAAAACCCAGATTTTTAATAGTGACAAATAAAAAGTCCTATTTGTGATTTTCATTTGCTTCTGGACGTTGTTTTAAAACAGTGCTTGGTGAGTCAGGTATTATCTAAGGAGTTTTCTCCATTAAGTTAAAAGTCAGGTTAGTAATGGGACAGGGAGTGGCTCTGACAGGAGATTTGGGTATGTCTGGTTCAAAGGTATTGCCACAACACCCTGCAGATAGAAACATGCAGACTCCGAGGTGGCTCTTTTTTTCCTCCCTATATAAACATACAGCTCAGTGGTAAAGTTACAGTTCTGAAGTAGCAACAAAGATGATTTTATGGTTGGGGGATCACCACAACATGAGGAACTGTATTAAAGGGTCACAGCATTAGGATGATTAGAACCACTGGTTCAGAGACTACAATTGGAGAACCAGAAGACTGGGATGCTTTAAAGGTTTATGGTGCCCAGGGATGCTAGGTAAGTACTCTGTCCTGGAACTCACTCTGTAGACCAGGCTGGCCTTGAACTCAGAAATCTGCCTGCCTCTGCCTCCCAAGTGCTGGGATTAAAGGTGTGTGTCACCACCGCCTGGCTACAGGGTAAAGTTTTAACGGTTTTTATCTTCTAGGCAGATAGTCTTGTTTACAGTACTAACCAAACAGGTGCCTTGGGCATGGTAGCAAGCAAATGCTATCATAGCTACTTTTCTACCGTAAAGTACTGGTTGATTTATGTATCTCAGGCAAGCCAAGCCTGTTGATGTCTTGGTAAGGAAGCAAATAGTGCTGCTAATAGCTGATTTTTGTGGTCTTGAGTCACAACCATTGTCCTTCCTGGTGTGAATATAAGGCAGTATAAAGTTGGATCTATATCAGGAATTGAATTTGCATGAAAGTTGGTCTTCCCCTTACTACCTTGAGGGTAGAAATTTATAAGATAGGGATTACTTAATCTGCTATATCTTTCAATAGGGATTCAGGGTTATATCTTTGAATAGGGATTCAGGGTAATGGGCTTATTTGGAAAGTTTCAAAGGGGTTATTTTTAATAAAAGATTGAGCCATGGCATGACCTCAAGATGGCACAGCCATTAAGAGCAGCTGGCTGGTAGAGGACCTAGGTTTAGTTCTTAGTACCCACGTGGTGACTCACATCCTTTCAAAACTGAAGTTGCAGGGATCCTACATCTTTTTGCACACCAGACATGCATGTGTTACACATAAAGCAAAACAAGTAAATAAGTGACTGACTTAATGTATTTAAAGTTTAAGCCTACCTATAGGCCATCTTGAAAATCAGTTCTTAGAAATGCCTCCAAAGGTCTCTGAAATTTTACCTTATTCTGTCTTTGAAAAGCAAAATTTTGTGTAGTAAAGATAAAACTTAAACCTTTCATTGGTTCCTTCAGTGTGGACTGAGAGCAATCCTAACTGTAGGCTAACTTGAAAAGGGGGAGGTAAGTCCTAGGGAGCTATTCTCATAAAGGATGGGCCATTGTAACTGAGACTATGGGGGAAAGGAATCACCTGCAACACTGTCAGCACTGTTAGGCCTTTTGGTCTTCATTTAGCTCTAGTGCTTTAAGTATTTAGTGACTACTGCTAATCTAGGTGATGCAGTTATCTGAAGCTTGTTCTTTGGTAGTCACTTCTCAGGAAGTTCTCATAACAGTACTCTTTGAGTTCAGTATTAAGTAATATTTCCACCAGGCAGAGGTGGCTCACGCCTTTCATTCCAATACTTGAGAGGCAAAGGCAGACGGATTTCTTGAGTTTGAGGCCAGCCTGGTCTACAGAGTGAGTTACCAGACAGCCAAGGCTATACAGAGAAACCCTGTCTTGAAAAAAAAATTTTTTTTCCATGTACTTTGTATATGTGTGTGCCTCAATATGTCATGTGCCTGCAGAGATCAGGAGGGGTGTCCTCTGGAACTGGAGTTACAGACAACTGAGCTACCATGTAGGGAACTGAGCACAAGTGCTCTAGAAGAACAGCTTCACAAAACAGGTTTCCTGTGTAGCCCAGGCTGACCTTTAACACAACCTCTGAATTGCTGAGATTACAGTTAAGTGCCACCATCCTCAGTTAAAAAATTTAATGAAATTACTGTTAGTTGCAGGAGTAAAGGGCAGTCCCAAGTGGTGCTAGAACTTCATGTCTAAAGTTTTTACTGCATGAAAGATGCCTTGTTTGACAAGAGTGGGAATCTCAAGATTCTGTCACACTGCCACCTGTAAAGGTGTCAATACAGACTCCAAGGAAGTTCATTGGTCTGCAGCACTTTGATTCATTGTGCCTGAGACTTGAAAGTAAAAGTGTTTTGTTCAGAGATAGCAGACTTGGGTTCCTGGTTTTGCATAATTGTAACTGAAACCAGTACTGCTTTAGGTATGTTGATGGAAAGAGAAGTGGCTTATTTGTTCATATTTGACCAACTGTACCCTATTGCTTTGGGTCTATGCTGGCCTGTGAATGCATCATGGCAAGAGTGGCAGAGGAGGCCCACTTAACCTTGTGACCGTGCACTAGAGACCAGAGACTCACAGTCATAAAGAGTGTATCTATGACCAAAGACTTATTAGGCCTACCTAAAGGCTCTATGGAGTGTAGACCTGAGATCGGTGCTGCAGGTTGACTTCAGCTGTTCTGGTGAGAAGGCTTGCTGATGGTAACTAATGAAATGTCTGAATGGATTTGGTTCTACCCTCTGTTAGATTAACAGTAGCCTTTTAGAACAGCATCAAAAGTCCAGTTGCCCAAGTGTGTCAAACAAAAGTGGCTTTGGCAACCTTGTATAAACTTTGTCTACATACATGTTCTATGTACCTTATGCCAAAAATAGAGCCTCTTGGCTGCTCTTTGCATGGGCCATGCTATTACTTACATTTACATCCTTTGTAATCCTGAAGGATAAGGTAATGTCTCCCTCCGGAAAAGTAGGCTTGGTACCAGAGTAGAAATGTTCTTGTCCTGTACCACAGTCATTACTTTGAGTCTTCTGCTAGTATTGATGAAACTACAACAACCCACATGTGTAAACATGAAACACCAATTACAGGCACTCTGCTCTGATTCAAAAACAAATCTGACTTCGAGTAAATATTTATGGGATAGAGATAGCTCAGTGGTTGATTTACTGACTGCTCTTCCAGAGACCCTGGGATCAATTGCTAGCCCCAACACAGTGGTTCACAATGGTGGTTCAGCAGTCCATGGGGCCAGGCATGCATGTGGTACACAAATAACATGGAGGCAAAGTATTCACACATACTTTTAAAAGTTCTGGTGAGATGGCTCAGTGTATAAGAGCACTGACTGCTCTTCCAGAGGTCCTGAGTTCAGTTCCCAGCAACCACATGGTGGCTCACAACCATCTGTAATGAGATCTGATGCCCCCTTCTGGTGTGTCTGAAGAGAGCAATGGTGTACTCATATACATAAAATCTTTATAAAAAAAGGAAATATTTCAACATGTATCTCTTGGTTAGCTTTTTGTCTTGGTGATAAAGGTTGCTTAGCAGCACTGCCTTTGCCTGGGTGACCAAAGTATAACATCAAGTTATGGGTGGCAGAAGATGTTGTGTACTACATGACAACCAGGATGCAAAAAGAAGGTACCAGTGTCCCAATATGTTCCAGGTTTCTGCCTCCCAAGCAGAGTGGGATTGAAAGCATGCATCTGTGTTTTAAGAAGTAAACCAACAACCTCCAAATATCAGGAAGGTCCCTGAAATGTAAAAAATTCACAAGGCCCCTTGCTCCCTGAGGTTGTATAAACGATAAGGACTACTGGAGGAAGACTCTCAGGCATAAATGAGACTCCTAACTTGTTAAGTTGCCTGAGAATTCTGTGGAAATGCCAAGATTATATCTTTTATGAGTGATCTATATTTCAATGTTGGGGAGGGCTTTTTGAATGATGCATCTGCCTTGAACTCACACCTACACTCCTTATCCCACCCTCTTGTAACCCCAATAAACTGGTTAAGCAAAAATTTAAGCCAGGCAGTGGTGGTGCACGCCTTTAGTCCCAGCACTTGGAGGGCAGAGGCAGGTGTATTTCTGAGTTCAAGACCAGCCTGGTCTACAGAGTGAGTTCCAGGATAGCCAGGGCTACACAGGAAAACCCTGTCTCAAACAAAAGCATAAAAAGCATGTACCTGGTCCTGACTTATTTTTGAGAGATCCTAAAATTTGATGATTAGATCTGGTGAGCCTTGAACTCATAAGAGATCTGCCTGTCTCTGCCTCCCAAGTAGTGAGATTAAAGGTGTGTGTTACCATATCTGACCTAATTTATAGGTTTTATATTGCTTAGGTTGGTTTCCAGCACTGGACCTCTCAAGTTCCTGGTGCATACCACTGCTTTGATTTGATCTTACTCCTAGGTATTTTTGTAAAAGAGATGAGACATGTTCACACAACAAACTTTTAAAAGTTGTGATTTGGACGAGAATGGTCCCTTTAAGTGCCTATCTTTGAATTCTTGGTCTCCAGTTAGTGGAATTGTTTTGGAATTACCTTTTTGGAGATCTGGGCTTTGAGGTTTCAAAAGCTCAGGCCAGGCCTGGTGTCTCTCGCTCTGCATGTTGTCTGCAGATCAGGATGTAAAATTCAGCTGTTGAGCCACGCCATTGTCTGTTTTCCTGCTATGATCACCATGGACTCATACTCTAAAACTGTAAGCAAGCCCCCATAAATGCTCCCTTTTATAAGTTGTCTTGGTCATGGTGTCCCTTCACAGTAACAACAGTAAGTGAAGGTTGGTACAAATTTTATTCATTGTCCTAAATTTGGGTAAACAAATTGTGATATCTGTTTGTTTAAACAGTAGTAAAAGAATTGATTCAGCATGGATAACTTAAGCAAAAGAAGGCAGAAAGAAAGTACTGTATGCTTTTATGAATTTAGAAGTTAATCTGGTAGTGGAAACCACAACAGTTTTTGTGGGAGAGTTGAAAGGGCGTAGTGACTGACTGGAAGTGTGAAGGGACTTAGAAGACAAATATTTCATATACTGACTGCATGTGGTGTCCATTCATAGAATTATTTGCTATCCATGTGTTTTATGTAAATTGTGACTCATAGCTTAAAAATGGGTACAACCTCTCAGGTCATTGATAAAAGCAATTTCTTGGCTTCCCATGGTATTCACGACTGGGGCCTGGGTACCACTTGTAGGAGTCATGGGGCTGGATCCGATCATTCTTTCCAGCATTTCAGAGGTCAGAATCAGCATCACCAGTGGTCTGACTACAGTGATCTCATATGCAGGGCTCTGCTCTGCACTGTGCTGGAGAAGGTGGTTCTGAATCTCCTCCCTGAGGTACTCCGTTTTCAAAAATTTCCTTACCTGGTCCTCAAAATCTATGTCCATCCCCTAGACATCCCTACCCCGTCCAGTAGTCCAGTAGGAACAATCAGTAACAGGTCAAACCACTTGAGATTCACATTTGTAGAGGATCAACATTTTGTTTGGCTTAAATTTTTGAGACATGGTCTTACTACCTAGCTCTGGTTTTCCAGGAAGTTACTAGAAACATAAACTCATTTATGTAGACCAGACTTTTGAACTATCTGCCTCTGCCTCCCAAGTGCTGGGAGAAAGGAATGTGCCACTCAGCTTTAAGGTCTTTCTTTTCTTTTCTTTTCTTTTTTTTTTTTTGTTTTTCGAGACAGGGTTTCTCTGTATAGCCCTAGCTGTCCTGGAACTCACTCTGTAGACCAGGCTGGCCTCGACTCAAATCCACCTGCTTCTGCCTCCCAAGTGCTGGGATTAAAGGCGTGCACCACCACTGCCTGACTGTTTGTTTTGAGATAGGGTCTAGTTAAGTAGCTCAGGCTGGCCTGGAACTCACTATATTGATCAGGCTAACATCAGACTCCTGGCCTGTCATTTGGTCTGACTTCAGAGTATTGGGATTAAAGACATGCACTGTTTTATCCTACTTGGCATATCCTAATGTTTATTCAGCTTCACCAAGCTGTCACTCCAGGGGTTACCTGGGCCTGCTGATTGGCCTAGCAGAGTCTTTCTGACCAGCCCCTTTGTTATGCATACAACCTTTTCACCAATCTTTTATTTTTTATTAGATATTTTATTTACATTTCAAATGATATCTTCCTTCCCGTTTTCCCCTGGGGACGGGGAGGAACCCTGTTCCCTCCCCCCTCCCCTTTTCACCACTATTTATACACCCACAGAAAAAGCAATGGTGTCTTTGTGATACTGAACTGGAGGGTTAAATGCAATGAATCCTTTGAGAAATTATGACTTTGGTCTTCAGCCATGCCTGGCAAACTATGTGTCAGGCTGCAGTAATCTTCGAGTAGGGACTCTTGTACTGACTGGTTTTGTGTGTCAACTTGACAGGCTGGAGTTATCACAGAGAAAGGAGCTTCAGGTGAGGAAATGCCTCCATAAGATCCAGCTGTAAGGCATTTTCTCAATTAGTGATCAAGGGGGGTGGACCCATTGTGGCTGGTGCCATCCCTGGGCTGGTAGTCCTGGGTTCTATAAGAAAGCAGGCTGAGCAAACCAGGGGAAGCAAGCCAGTAACATCCCTCCATGGCCTCTGCTTCCTGACCTGCTTCCTTTGGTGATCAACAGCAACATGGAAGTGTAAGCTGAATAAACCCTTTCCTCCCCAAATTGCTTCTTGGTCATGTTTGTGCAGGAAAAAGAAACCCTGACTAAGACCACATGATTGGAAGAGTAAGTGTAGATTGATTTGTTTTTGAGGTGATTTCATGTAGGCTTTGAATTCTATATCAAAGGATAGCCCTGAACTCCAGGTCCTCTTTGCCTCTACCTACCAATTGCTAGGATTATAGGATATGCCACTGTGTCTGACTCATAATTATTTAGATGTGAGGTTTCATTATGTTTTCCAAACTGGCTTCAGATTCAAGTTTAACCCACTTGGGCTGAAGTGAGACCTTGACACCCTACCTCCACAAGCAGCTGAGAAAAGACATGTCCCATCAGTTCTAGCTTGTTCTCTTTTCTCTCCAACTCCTCTCTCTTGCAATGGTTTTTCCGAGACAGGGTTTCTGTAACAGCCCAGGCTGTCCTGGAACTCCCTTTTTGGACCAGGCTGTCCTTTAACTCAGAGATCCACCTGCTTCTGCCTCCCGAGTGCTGGGATTAGAGGCACGGTCACCTAGCCTGGGCCTTTTGTTTTCTTTAAAAAATGTGTAAAGGAAGAATACAGGATAATTTAGATTGTTGGTCAACCAGATATGGGACATGACTAATCCAGCACTTGAGAAGCTCAAGCAGGATGATCATGAGTGAGTTCAGCCTGGGATACATAGACAGCAAAAAGATTGTTGGTTAAGTTTTGAAAAGTAGACAACCGATAATTCTGATTTCTGAATTTGAATCAGTTCTGAAAAGAATGTCAGTGAATCCTTACCTACTTGCAGAACATAAATAAGATATGTAATTGTTTAAAATCATCTAGAATTATTCTTTTATCTGACATGGAGTTTGGAGATGGCTTGTTGTTACATAGCCTTAAAACATTACAGATCTGAAGTTAGAGGCAGTCACCAAGAAAGAACTCTCCATTAGTGGATGAGCTCACAGTCTGAATTTCTGGACCCCCCACCTCTTGGGGTTGTATATTAGATATTCACATTACAATTAATATCAGCAAAATTACAGTTAGGAGGTCGTAAATAATGGTTGGAGGTCACTACTGTATCAAAGGGTCACAGCATTAGGAAGCTTGGAAACCACTGTCCTACTGTCTCATGTTGCCCAGCCTAGCTTTGAAACATTCACTAAGTGGGCAAGTGGCCTTGAATTCCTGACCTGTCTGTCTCTACCTTCCAAATGCTGACACCACCAACCTGGCTAGTACTTCTCTATGTGAAAGAACATTTTAGAGGCTAGAGAAATGGCTCAGTGGTTAAGTGCATACATTCTTAAAGAGGACCTGAGTTCAGTTCCTAGAATGTATCTAGTGGCTCATAACTATGTGTATCCAGTTCAGAGGAGATAACACTTTCTGACATATACATATATGGTACATGTATACATTTATCTGACATGGTACATATAGATGCATGCAGGCAAAACATTCATGTACATAAAATATTTTTAAAAAAATTCAGAGCTTTAATTTGTGATCAATGCCTACCCCTCCTCCTTCCCTTCTTGTTTTGCAAGAAGATGGAATCAGTCTCCCTGGTGCTGGGATTACAGGAATACCTGTGGGATTCTTTCTAATGAGTTGTGTGAGCCTTTGTAACTTATGCAGGCTAGAAAATACCAAAACATTTAAAGATTTCTTTTATTTTTATGCATATCTTTGTGTCAGTGTGAGTGAAAGCCATCTGTATGCAGGTACCCTTGGAGTCGGAAACAGGGTGTCAGTCCTCTGTAGCCAGAGCTGCTGGCAGTTGTGAACTGCCTACCATGGGTGTTGGGAACTGAACCCTGGGTCCTCTGGAAGAACAGGATGAGCTCTTAACTTCTGTCTCTCCAGCCATATAAGCAATTTTAATGGCTAAAGAGAAACATCATTTCAGCATAATAAACGAGAAAGATACTGGACTGATCGTCAGCAGAGCTAGCCTATGTTTAGGGCTCTGCAGTGACTTTACAAGTCCTGTAACCCTGTTGAGCTCTGTAGCTCCACACTTGTGGTAGAAAAAGAAAAGCTTGTAATGAAAAGAAAGGCCCCTAGATGGTGGCAGTGTTCTGAGGGAAGCTATGGAGTATAAAAAGTAAGGTAGAAAATGATTTCCCATTAGTTCTGGAAAAGAAAAGTCAGCTTATGAATTCATTCAATGACATTCAGATTGGCATTGAATCATGAATCTTATGGTCTATGTGCATCTGACATTAATTAAAAGGAAACATTAGTGTTCACACCAAAGTTAAAATAGTCTAACTTGATCCATATATTCATTGCTGTATTCTCAGGCTCATGCAACCTAAATTTAAGAAACTGAATACAAACGGTGATTTTTTTTTGGATATTGACTTACAGTCCTATAATTATCTTTTTAAAATGCCAGTTCTAATGATGTATTTTGATAAATACACTAGTATTCTCTCTTCTAAATGCTATAGATTGATTTCCAAGAGCAATGAAAGAATTACATTCTTCCTACAGCAATGCATACAGGGGCATCTAAAGGAAGGTCTTTGAAGGTCCAAAGGGTAATATATTAAAAATGGCTTCTCCAGTTTTAACCTAAAAATAAAAAACAAACTCAAAACCTGAGTGTTTCAAGAGGTTTGTATGGTATACAGTTTGCGTATGAAGATATACCCAGAAGACTCGTGTGTGCAGGGTTTTGCCCTCTATCCAGAGGGATCACTGAGAGGATCAGGTCATGGTCAGATGAACTAATCCTGGATGGGTGGAATCCTTGATGGATGAACTGATGGCTGAGTGGGATATTAGGGGATGGAGGAAGGCTATTTGAGATGTTTCTCTGAAGAGTATGTCTTGTGCCTGGCTCTCTTTTTCCCTCTCTTCCTGTTTCCTACTCTCTCTTCCTTTTCTATCTCTTCTCTCTTTCACAGATTCTATTTGTTGAAAAACTCCCCACCAGGATGTTCTGGCTTGCATCAGGTCCAAGGTGATAGAGGCAGATGACCTTGGATTGAGAACTCTATAACCAGGCCCAAACAAATATTTTCTCCTTTAAGTTGTTAATAATTAAGTATTTTGTCACAGGTATGAAAAGCTGACTGACAAAGATGAACAATATCAAGCTTTTATCCAAACAGTTGGGAAACAAACACAATAACCCATTTCCATTTATCTCATAAAATTTTCTTCTTATACAATTATTTTTCATTGTTAAGTTTTGCCTTGACCTCAGTCAATATATATAATAAGAAAATACCCAAGAAGACCACACACTACATTTTGCTTTCTATTAGTTGAGAGAGAAATAAATAGCAAGCAAAACAGCATGGTAGAGTGAGATGGCAAAAAAAAAAAAAAAGAATTTGTTTCAATATATATTTGCATCAACAAAGAGCAAAGGTATTGATTGAGTAGACTCAATAGCCTGTGAAATCTGTCTGTCTGTCCACCAAACCCACCTAGCAAATAGTCACTCCACCCACCTGTGCAAAGGACTGGAGATAGAGGGATAAGATAGGTCCATCTATATTCTGAAAAATGCAGTGTAGTCTGAGATAAGGAATTGAAAAGTTGAGTTCAGTTTATTATGGTGTCCAGTAGATACACAACTATTGCACTTATCCTGCTTACAGAGAGCCAGTATTTAAGAGGGATTTTTTTCTTCAATAAAGACAGGTTGTTTGGAATCTTCACTTTTAAATGTTGAAATCTCACAGGTAAAGACACACTTGACATACCCCTCTCCTCACCCCTGTCCCGTTCTTGCTCTTGTATGGCCTCCTGCCAGTGAGAATTTAGTTTGAATAATACTTTAAGTCATCTCACTCTGGTAAAACTAACATGAGTGAAAACTTACAGTGATTTCCCTTAAGTACTCTTAGCTGAAAACATGCAGTAGAAACCCCAGGTCCTAAATGCCAAAAGCAAATGCAATCATATGCCAGGGATAGGAAATTTAGTAGAAAAAGTAAATATTTCCTTATAGAAGCAACATGTTCAGAAAACTGCTGGCCGCCCAGGTTTTGGATAATGGGGAAAACAACGAAGAAGTGGTCCAGCATATGGAACTCTTCTTGAAAACAGAAGAAAGCCACAAACCTTGTTGGAGAGTGTTTCACATCTCCAGTGAAATG
>JADRCC010578064.1:15794-39652 GCA_019843855.1 Hylomyscus alleni
GAAACTCAGAACGTGTGACTCTGGATGACAAGAAAGTGGCCTTGTGTTTACTCCAATAACTGCAGAGACTCGTTGGGGATGGGATGGGATGGGATGGGGTGGGTACTGCACCAGCCTTCAGGCCTCTTAAACTATTTTAACATGTGATTATATTGAGAAGAAATGAGTTATGGGGGCTGGGTACTGTTTTCCACCTTACCATTTGCTCTGTAATCTAAGATCCTATCCAAGATTCATACTGTACTACTATAACAAGACACAGCTTTTATGTATTACTGGGGTAATGCAAAGAAAATGAGTTTTCCTTTGGGTACCAGTAATTGTCAAAGGAATGATTGCAGATTCAGAAAATGTGCTTTATAATAACCCTGTTAACATAGAGTATACATACACTGAGGAAGAGGTAAGTTGTGGCATGTCTGTGGAGGGGTTAGTTGTATTAGCAAGGCATCTCAGGGAAGGTTTTGGTTCTTTTGACCCCTTCAAGTCCCTGGACAAATGGGGAATGCTGAGAAACACAGGGAGCACCTGGGGGAGCATGAGCTTATTTCCCCATTTCCCCACTGGCTGGTAAAAGCTCCACTAGTTACCAAGCTATCGGTCCTGCAGCAAGGATTTGCCCTGGGACTAAGACTAATGTGCTCAAGCTGTTAGAGTTAATTTGAATATCAAAAACGAAATTCAGATTACCATCCATGTCCTGATAGTTACAGCATGTAGAATGTCAAACGTCCTCTTTTTAAACTAAAGTAGAAAATGAAGAAGCACGGTTAATTCAGGGTGTTGATGGACCAGGTGTCTGAGAACAGCTCCTGCTTGTTAGCCGGCCAACCGGCCAACCGGTGCTGCCTGCACTCGACACTTTCCCAGGGAGGCGCATTGCCTGCCATTCCTGCTAGCCCTTCCCTGTGGGCCTCCTTACTGTTTCTACGTACGCCTTTCCACTATGAATGAAGCTAAGCGATAAAACCTACACGTTTTCTGCCCTCAGAAATTCTACTGTACCATGTACATCTTAGATACTTCTCTTTCTGTTAAAAAAAATAGTGCAAATATCTGATAGTCAAAGTGAATGTTCAAGTGAGTTCTCGTGCCAAGGAACAGCCAAGCTTCACCTTCAGCTGACTTGTAGAAACTGAACGTAGTTTTTGGGAAACATTCCAGCTCTTCCCATCAGTTCTCCGCGCATCCAGTCCTCATCTACGGGCTCCAGCTCTGTTATTACATCTCCAGCCTGGAAGAAGACAGGAGTTGGAAATAATTATTGGTTTCTGCAGGGTATAAGCACAGAGCGTAGCCTACCTGGAGCGGCGTGAATAATCTTCTCTTTATATAACTCATTTATCTTGATTTGTAGAGAGGATTAAATGATAAACCGCACAGATGATATATACCTAATGACATTTGCTTGCAGGCCTCTTTTTTCTCAAAGTAAACTCAATCCCCCGCCACTCTCTGCCTTGCTGTATGCTGGGCTTCCTGCTTGTGTCTTATGCTCCCACAAGCACAATTCCTAATCTAAATCACTCTTTTAATCAATAACAGATATCAGCTATGTATACACAAATGCACACAGTTCCATTTAACAAGTGTTTACAGAATACCTACTATGTGGCAGATACTGTCCTGGGTAATATAGTTATAATGTAGTAAATGGAGTTGCTCTAGGGTGGGAAGCCAACAGAGGGATGGAGAGCGTGGCTTTGCTACTCACTAGGGCTGTCTAAGACAGGCACACTACAGTCATGCTTACATAAGTTACAGGTGAGTGAGCCGCCTGCGCCTGCGTGCTCTGTCCTAGTCTGTGCCTCACAAAAATTAAGTGACTACGCGTCTACAGATGAGCGTCTCCCCATGTGAGGGAGAGAGCTTTTCATATATTTTTGGGGTGGTGTGCATGCGTGGGGGTTCGTGTGTGCAGAAGTGCCTGTGTCTGTGTGTACACATGGAAGCCAGAGGTGGATGCCAAGTGTCTTCTCTATCATTCTGCATCTTTATATTACCGAGGAACCCAGAGCTCACTAACTCAGCCTGTATAGCTAGCCAGCTTGCTCTGGAGGTCCCTGTCTCCAGCAGATGGCCATGACCTCCTGGAACCGACATGGATACTGGGCATTTGAATCTTGGAACTCACACGCATGACAAGTGCTTTACCCACTGAACTCTCTCCCCAGTTCTAAATTTCCTGGTTTTATAGACAAAGAATCTGAAACTCAGACATTATGTCTTAGTTAAGGTTTCTATGGCTGCAACAAAACACCATGACCAAAAAGCAAGTTGGAGAGGAGATCACAATCCATCATTGGAAGAACTCAAGCAGGGCAGGAACCTGGAAGCAGGCTCTGATGCAGAGGCCACGGAGTGGAGTGGTGCTGCTTACTGGCTTGCTCTGCCTGCTCCTTATAGAACCCAGGACCATGAGTCCAGGAATGGCACCACCCACAATGGGCTGAACCCTTTACCGTTAATCACTGGATAAGAAAATGCTCTTTGGGCGGATCTTATGGAGGCATTTTCTCAATTGAAGTCCCCTGATTTCAGATGACTCTAACTTGTGTCAAATTGACATAAGACTAGCTAGTGTGCTAGGTAATGGTGGCACATGCCTTTAATCTCAGTATTCAAGAGACAGAGGCAGGCAGATCTTTGAGTTCAAGGTTAGCCTGGTCTACAGAGTGAGTTCCAGGACAGTCACAGCTACACAGAGAAACAAACAAAACAAAAACAAAGACTAGCCAGCATAACACATAACAGAACATATCAGGATTGCACATATAATTAGTGTAGAGCCAGAACTCAAATTTTAGGGTGTTCCAAGGTCCACATTCCTAATCAAGAGGCTATGATAAGGCCTCCACAGCTCACAGTGTAAAGTTACTATAAAACTGCTTGGTCACAGTCTGAGCATGTTGTACTCAGACTCTTAACCCGTGTTTCCCCCCATCATTCTATCCCTCCCTAGCATCAACGTCAGCTTTCCATCCAGTACCATCCAAAGCGCTTTGCCTCGACATTGAATACAATACTGGTTTAACGACATCTAAGTCACAGTGCTAGCGTGTCTTACACATGTGCAAATTATGATTCCTTTATCAGATGAGGATCAGATTTTGTTCTTTTTTTTGTTTTTGTTTTGTTTTTTGAGACAGGGTTTCTCTTTGTAGCCCTGGCTGTCCTGGAACTCACTCTGTAGACCAGGCTGGCCTTGGACTCAGAAATCCGCCTGCCTCTGCCTCCCAAGTGCTGGGATTAAAGGTGTGCGCCACCACCGCCCGGCCAGATTTTGTTCTTGATGGCGTCTAATAATTTCTTAGAGCCTGGGTTTAAAGGTCTGCAAAGGTCTAAGATGACACTGGCTACTATAAAAAGAAAGTGTATTTACCAGGATAAATGGATTTCTTTGTAGCACTAACACATAGCTCTATGCAAAATTGTTTGATTAAAGTCTTTCCTTAGAATGAAAACACGGTAACTATCAGATGTCATTTATGTATACTTGCTTAAATCTGTAAAAATTTTGGCTATTCAAAATTTATTAAAAATAAGTTATTTCTGCCCTAAACTATAATATAACGAGTAGTTGAAGCTATGTTTCTAACCATTGTCAGTTTTGTGAATGCTAGGACTATCTAAGATACTACTAACATACTGTGCACATTTATATTTAATATTATTTAATAAATTTTAATGACCAATAGAAAAGCAGTAGAGTTCCTAAACAAAAAAACTCAACTATTTGACTTATGAGCCACTCATTCCTGAAGACAACCTGTTCTCTGTGGGGCATGCTGTGAATTCTGCGAATTGACACAAATCAAAGCCAAAATATGTAGCAGGCACTGTCTGATTTCTCCATTAATTTCAGATGGTGGCAGCAGGCTGTGAGGGCTGTGGAGAATACTCTTAATGAAAACTCCCACATCAAGATCTGCTATTATAAAGCTAAGGCACAAGGAGCTCTTAGCAGACGGGGATTACCAAGCTAATGCTCTCCTCTCGGTCCCTGAATGGCAGCGGATAATGTAAACTATCAGACCTCACTGAGTTTATTGACTTCTTCCTCCCCAGCTGCCCCCCTTTCTTTTTGATAAGTCCTCACTTAGAGGCTCAAGCCGGCCTTCAATTTATGATCCTCCTGCCTCTGCCTCCCAAGCTGGAACCACAGGAGCTCTGTCCACTCTCTTCTGTTACAATTAGGATATGAGAACACTTCATTCTTAGGTAATGATCAATATTCCATTCATATGCACATTGCAAAATAGACAGCGTTAGTGAGGTACAAAAAGATACGTATGCTGACCTTGAAAGAGAGTTCATCTTCGTTTTCCCCAAGAAAATCATACAGGGCTTTAACCTTCCTCCCCTTCGGTATTGTGGAAGCCACACCTTTTGCCTCAGCTGCAAAGACACAAGAATCTCAAATATGCAGGAAGACAATCACACAAAACACAAACACCTTAAGAACCTGCCTTGCCTTTCTCTAAAAATTTTCTCGTAGTTCCGAATTTACTTAACTTGCAAAAGATAAAGGATGTTCACCTAGGAGGGAAAAAGTACAAAGTCTACTTGTTAGTCAGTTAGCGCTATTTAATGATAGCTCTATCTTTTCCCCTCCACATAACTTTGACTAAGTCGTATAGGAGTGACTTTATTAACCATCTCTTCCAGATGTAGATAAGAAGGAAGTCAAGCATGGTTAGAGGTAAAGGGCGATACAAAATTTAAAAGCCTTGGGCCCTGGAAGTAGGTCACCCTAGTAGCTGTCGTACCTGGGCAGGGTTGCACAAACACCGCCGGGAAGATGCCCTCCCTGTCATGCAGTCGGCCCCGGTACCAGTCAGAGTCTAGACGCTCGAGGATCAGGATCCGATCTCCGCGTTTGAAGGCTAAGTCCTCGCTGGTCTCTGCTGTGAAGCTGTGAAGAGCTTTGCACCACTCTCCAGGAGGGCTGCTATCCTGTTTCAAAGCAGGAGTCTGGTAAAGAACTCGAGGGTTGATCCAAATATCATTTCTCAAAACTTCAAACATGGTGAGGGATAAAAGCCAAGGGGCCATGGCAGCTGGTGGGGTGGCTCAGTAGTTAAGAGCACATACTGCTCTTCCAGAAGACCAGAGTTCAGTTCCCAAGGACCCATGTCAGACAGCACACAACCACCTGTAACTCCAACTC
This sequence comes from Hylomyscus alleni, assembly GCA_019843855.1. Lineage (NCBI taxonomy): Eukaryota > Metazoa > Chordata > Mammalia > Rodentia > Muridae > Hylomyscus > Hylomyscus alleni. The sequence continues at coordinate 20,965 of JADRCC010578064.1, forward strand.
AAGGGTATCTAACACCCTCTCTGGCCTCGGAGGGCATTCACAGGCATGTGTAAACAAATATACATAAATAGATTTAAAAAAAAAGCAAAGAGTTTTTTAAGAGTTCAAAATCAGAAGTTTTGTTCAAATTACCTAATATTTTATGTTCTATTAAGCTTCAGAAATAAGTTTCTTTTTTCTTACAGTATAATTTTAAGTGACAAGTGTGACAGAGTTTAGGGTTTTGCTAGTTTTAAGGGACATGTAATATTTAAGCAGAAAATTTCTTCCTGTGAGCTATTCTAATATGATAGCTACTTCTAAATTTCCATTAGGAACATTTTCTGTGTGGCTAGGGAGACACACAGAGAGAGGGGGAATGGGAGAGAGGGAGATGGAGAGGGAGGGAAGGAGGAAGAGAGAGAGAGAACAAGAGAACACATAGGGCTGGAGAGATGGCTCAGTAGTTAAGAACCTTGGCTGTTGCGGTGGTGGTGCACGCCTTTAATCCCGGGCGGATTTCTGAGTTCGAGGCCAGCCTGGTCTACAGAGTGAGTTCCAGGACAGCCAGGGCTACACAGAGAAACCCTGTCTCAAAAAACAACAACAACAACAAAAAAAAAAAAAAAAAAAGAACCTTGGCTGCTCTTCCAGATGACCTGAGTTTAATTCCCAGCACCCACACAGTGACTGAGTCCTCTGTACACCAATCCCAGGGGATCTAGTGCCCTCTTTTGGCCTCCCGTGGCACTGCATGTTCATAATGCACAGAGTACATTCAACAAAACATCCATATACATTTAAAAAAAAAATGAAGTTTAAAAAAAAATACTTGGGGCTGGTGAGATGGCTCAGCGGGGAAGAGCACCGACTGCTCTTTGGAAGGTCATGAGTTCAAATCCCAGCAACCACATGGTGGGCTCACAACCACCTGTAATGAGATCTGATGCCCTCTTCTGGTGTGTCTGAAGACAGCTACAGTGTACTTACATATAATAAATTTTTTAAAAAAGATAACTTAAAAAAAAAGAAAAACAAATAAAAAAATACTTATCCACCAGTCATAGTGACTCATGCCTTTAAATCTCAGTCCTTAGGAGACAGAGGCAGGCCAATCTACCTAGAGTTTGTAGCCCGCCTGTCTATAGAGTAAGACCATGTCTTTAACTCCCTCCATTGCATAAGAAGGCTCTGCCAGGGGAAGGGGCAGCTCCTCCAAGATGGACGGATCAGCATCTCTAGCAGGCAAAGGCTTTGCAGCCATGCAGGCAAGGGTTCCAGACTGACTCTGCCATCTCCTGGCTATGTGTGACACTAGGCTTCTCTGGGGTTCGGTTTCACTTAAGGGTTGCCGTGAGAGTCAAATGACAGGACCCAGAGAACATGTTCCACAGTGCCTGCCATACCTTCCCTTCTCAGAAGCTGTTGGACTAAAAATCAAAAACAAAAAGCAAGAAAAGAAGAACCCCTTACCTGCTAGGTTTGGTGGCTCACACCTGTAATCTAAGCACTTAGGAAGCGGAGGCAGGGGGGTGGTCATATATTTGAGGTCAGCCAAGCAACCAGGCATGGTAGTGCATACTTACCACGTGAGCACTTGGGAGCTCGAGGGAGGCTGCTAAGGAGTTCAAGGCTACACAAGACTTAACAGCCCTCTCCATGAAGGAGACTAACAGAATGGTTACTGTGACATGAAAACACAAATGGAGACTAGTGGGAGGAAGAGGAGGCAGGGGAGAGCAAAAGGCATGGTGTCTGTTTCTCCATGTTCTACCAGGGTCTTCATGTCTTCCCATGAGTCTTACATACAGTATTGTAGCCACCATCTCATCTACTGCAAACATTTGCTACATAACATGAAAACCGATTTTGTACTGTTTCTTCCTTATAATTTTAGTATCGGTTCGCCAAGGTTTAAATGAGGCTGTCACAACAGTTATCCATTCAAGCAGCCTACCTGAGAATTTGAGCCAGCATCTTCATTTTTAGTCTTTGGTGGCACCTTTGTACCTACATTAAAAAAAATGGGGGAGGGGTCAGATTAAAAAAAAGCACATCCATAGTATTAGAGGAAACCTTGTTAGATGGGGGTGACAGCAGAGAGTGGGATTCTAGACCAGTTTCTGTAAGTGTTAGCCTTCTGGAGACTGTTTAACTGTAAACCAGGACTCAAAGTTAACTGGAAAATGCACTGTTTACAAGTCTGTCATTTCTCATCAGTAGCCATTGCTAATTACCTAAACAATAGATTAAACCAGTGTCCCGCACAAATCACCATTCAAAGTAAGTTTTTGCCGGGCGGTGGTGGCGCACGCCTTTAATCCCAGCACTTGGGAGGCAGAGGAAGGCAGATTTCTGAGTTCGAGGCCAGCCTGGTCTACAGAGTGAGTTCCAGGACAGCCAGGGCTATACAGAGAAACCCTGTCTCAGAAAAACAAAACAAAACAAAAAACAAAGTAAATTTTTTTCTTACCGTGACAAATGTGGTAGTATGGATCATTAAACGTTTTAAGCATTATTATATTACTGGTTCATTTGAGTTAGGCAAAGACACACTAAATACCCTCATCCCCCGTACTCACTTAGAATATTTGCACCGGATGTGGGGTGGTCCTCGACAAGCTCCACAAAGTTCAGGGGGAAGATCCCGCTTCGGTCTCGAATCTCTCCTCTACCCCATTCCTCATTCACGTACTCTGTGAGAATAATTACTTCTCCCTCTGAAAAACTTAACTCATCCTTCTGGTCTCCAATATACTCAAACCGAGCGACACATCGTGGGCCTCTGAACGAAGGACAACAGTTACGGGTTAAACAAGAGCGCGTACGAGAAATAAAGACTGTGGTTGGCTTTACCGTCAATTCTATTGTTAAGCAGCACTTTATAACAGAGAATAAAGTTCTCTCTAGTAGTAACTTTAAGAAAACATTTCAATTTTCATTCAATCTTTCAATAAATATCCTGTTTATTATGGAGCAAGGTATATTTTTTTCTATAAAAAAAAAAAAACCCAAACCAAACAACTCCCACAAAGAAGAGTATGTTGGACATTTCATGTCAAGGCTTATTTCTAGATGGTGAAGCTCATCACTCAGAAAGGCCAAGCTTGAGGCCAGAGACTTCAGCAGCATTCCGGATGGGTAGTTGACTGGTTAGTCTACACTGCACATCTGTCTGCCTTTGATCAGTTTTTATGTAAATACGGAATCCCCCCAGGCCCCATTTGTCTGTGTCTTTGTGCCAAAGCAGTCCATGGCCCTTCTAAAGCCTTTCAACCTCAGACACGCTGGGATTAGGGAACTCCCCCTGAGATTCTCGGGGCAGAGCATCAAATGTCACACTTAAGAATGAGGACAGTGCACAAGGGACATCTCCCAGGCAGGGGGATGCTCGCTATGAACTGAATCCATCAGCGAGCCAAATGCATAAATAAATGAGTCTGACGAGATAAAAGGTCAGAGAGAATGGGAACACTGGCATGCCAAAAGACACACACTCGTCCATTGGCTTTCGCTGCTCCGTAAGGACGGCGCCACCTGTGAGAAGGGCGGCCCTGGGACTCGGAGCAACCCTTCAGTGAGCTGCAATTTTGATTGAAAATAAGATCCAAGTAGAGTCAGGACTTGGTTTGTGGGTCTGATTCAATTCCCAGTCTTTGATTTGAGAGCTAGAAAGGAAGTTTCACCAGCGGAGATCTAAGGAGAAAACAGCTGCCTGGAAAGGAAAGGCTGGCCCTTGCTGCAATCAGATTCTGACTTAAGTCGGGTCAACAGATCAATGGCCGTTCAAGCCCATTGAAATTCAACAAGCCGGAGTGGTATCTGTGCTCAGGGTAGGATCGGAACCTGAAAGGCGAGCCAATGACTTGAGGCTGTCTGTGGAGCTGAAAGTTTTCTTGTTTGTGATAACCTTTGCATTTATTTTCTTCTATCCCCTGGGAACGTCTCCTTATGTCTGACCTATTCACAGACAGGTTTACAGTCTTCACCAGGTAGTGAATTGTACTAATTTGCTCATTTAACTAGAATATAAAGCTGCATTATGGCAGGGCTTTAAATCACCCAAGAGTTACAATGAGGTATAAAAGGCACATAAATCGCTGGAAAGGTCTCAACAGCCCAGGAACACACGGGGGACCCTGCAGTTTAACTCTTCCCTCGCTGTTGCCTAGTCCTTAAAAACACAACAATACAAAATGTTTACTAAGCCAGATTTATTGTTTCCATGGCTGGAATTACCCACCCAGAGCTCTAATACTCTGCTAGGTAAGCATCCAGCCACTAAGCTGGGGCTGGCCTCATGCGTATCTTTTTGTAGGATTCATATTTCTATAAGATAGACATATTTTCTATGAGGAAAACACTTTAAATTTCTAAAAAAAAAAAAAAAAGCTGCTAATACACACCAGAAAGCCACACTAAGAACTCCCTGATAGGAAAACTGTGTGCAGGCCAGGACAAACCTAACCAGAGTGATTCCCCACTGCTTCCAAGCCTGTGCAGAAGGCTGCTTGAGCTGGCTTCTACCAGCCTATTGCATTTTCTTTTTAAAATGTCCTTTATTTACTTTTGATTTATTTATTTATGTGTGTGAGTGTTTTACCTGAAGTGCACGCACACACACATATATGCCCACCAGACATACATATGTATGTCTGGTGCCGACAGGTCAGAAGAAAGCATTGACTTCCCAGGAACTGGAGTCACAAATAGTTGTGAGCCACATATAGGTGCTAGAATCGAACCCAGGTCCTCTGCAAGACCAGCAAGTTGCTCTTAAATGCTGAGCCAGTTCTCTAGCCTCTCTTTTCTTTTTTAAAATTTAAAAAAATTAAAAATAAAAAGTTGTGCACGCACATACCTTCACAGGCCAGCAGAGGGCACCAGACCCCTGGAATTGGAGTTGGTGGTTTAAGTTACTTAACATGGGTGCTTGGAATTGAACCTGGGTCCTCTGCAGAAGCAGGACATATCCTAATCACTGAGTCATGTCTCTAGCCTCTCACTATGACATTTTAGGCAAATAGAGTTGCCTCAGAATTAAGGACGCTGAGAATCTGTCTAATCATGCGATAGGAATGATTAAGCTTAGAAATTCTTCATTGCTAACTCCTTTAAAAAAAAAAAACAACTGTACAAAAGAACACAGACAAAACTTACTTAGCACAGTGAGATGAAAATGATTCTCTTTTTCCACTTCTTCCTTCTGGAATATCAACCTAGCAAAGACAAAATTATGGTAATACTTGCTTTTTCTCATAATGTGGTTAAGATAAATTCAAAATCAAGTACTTAGGAGATGCATGATTAAAATTAAACAGTGAAGCTGACTGTTGGAGATATTGGAGCTACAGTTGCTAAACACTAAAAAAACCAAAATGGGGTTTTGGGAAAAACAATGTACAGTTCAGCGGAATGTGGTTACATAGTCCTGTAACGTTGGTACACGGGGTTGGGGTGGCTGGGTGGTGGTGGTGGTGGTGGCTGAGGCAGGAGGATCACGAAAAAGAGGGTAGTCAGGGCTACAGCAGTGAGCCCCTGTCTAACAGGCATGGAGGGAGAATAGTTCTTGATGTAGTCCTCCTTGAGCAACCAATTAACTCTTGCCTTATGTGCTTCCATGAGCACATAACACCATTCCATCCCTGAGAATTCTCTACACTTCATCCAAAGAGTGTATGACATGAGCCATCAGGCATCCTGGTTCGAACAGAGAGCAGGTTTCTGCAACACTTCCCTGGTCCTCAAATGAAGTGTCTGAACAGATTGATGGATTCTCTCCATACAGTGAGGGGCACTTTGCCCCTTCATGTAAACAGGGCAAGAAGAAAACAATTTGTGCTAAATGAGTGTCTAATAAGTGCCAGGCACTTTATCTGGTTGCTAGGTACAAGGTAAACAGGAAGACTGGGTTGGGATAGCATTCTCCGCCATCACCACGCGGCTGGAAAGTACTTAAGGCGGTGACGTCTGTATTAGATCAGCGCCTTTCTGATAAATTCTCTAAGTTTGGTGTTTTAAAACAAATTTTTTAAACTTGTGGGCTTAGGAATAACATTTATACCAATAATGTGGCCGACTGGGTGTGATTGATTTCAGTGTGGTAATTGTGCTTTTTAGAGCACCGTTCCACTGAGCAGAAGAGAAATGAGGAGAGGTGTTAAAACTTACATTACTCTTAATATTAATTTAGAGACCGTGGCTGGAGTCCTGTGAAGAACCAGGTCACATTTACACTGGGCAAGTTTAAGACCTACATTTCATAATCCAAGAGGGTCAGACTCTTTCTACTTGAAAAATACAGATTTTTCTGTAATACCCAGATTTTAAAGTTTCTGATGTAATGGAAAATTATTGTTTTTCCTCCCCTCCAAAATAAGGAGTGAGTCCTATTTTTCCTATTAATACATGTGTTCAAAGAACAGTCTTGTTTTGTTCCTATGTTTCACAGCTACCCAGGCTTAGCAGGAAAACCTTCAACATACCCAGAGTGTGTTCACAAGTTAAGCTATTAGGGGCTATAAAATTTTGACGCTTCAATATGATTTTCTCTAGTCTGACTTGAAAATATTATGTGAAAAACAATGAACCACTTCCTCAGGTAGAAGTGCCTGGGTATTCTCAAACTGACGTGGTGCCACGCCCCCAAAGGGCATCCCTTCAGAACTGTCTGGGTGCACTAACTCATGCTCACTAAATGTCTCCGAGCACGAACATATATTCTTAAGTGCTTACGAACTCTCCCAGGATGAATGATTTACCAACTGATACTACTTTGTTAGAGCGTGGGCCAGGCAATGTGTACTTAACTCCTAAACCCTGTCAATAGCCAATTGGTCAGCAGTAACAGGTGTCACTTATTCCTCCATAACTGAATGCTGACAGAGCCAGTCTGTGTGGGAAAATATTCATTTAAAAAATGCCCGAGTGTCGGGCTGGAGAGATGGCTCAGTGGTTAAGAGTACTGACTGCTCTTCCAAAGGTCCTGAGTTCAAATCCCAGCAACCACATGGTGGCTCACAACCGTCTGTAATGGGATCTGATGCCCTCTTCTGGGGTGTCTGAAGACAGCTACAGTGTACTTACATATAATAATAAATAAATAAATCTTTAAAAAAAAAATGTCCGAGTGTCAAATGATTCAGAGAAGACGGAAAAGGCAAACGCAAGACTGTAGGCTTCCAGTTTCTCTTTCCCATCTGCAGGGCCTCAATGAAGCACCGAGTATGTGGCCAAATAAAATAAACAAACCCCACTTACAATGACTTTGACGTAATTGGCAGGAAACACACCAGTCTGGTTCCTACATTTCCCTCTGTACCACTCTGCATCTATTTTTTCGAGAAGATAAACAATCTCTCCAGATGTGAGACTCAGATCATCAGCTTGCTCTGTAATACAGAATTAGTGACACACGATGAATTGCCCCAGCTGCACGTGTGATTAAAGCCGAGGACAAAGCAGCATTTAGATCTGTCCACAGAGGCAGGGAGTGCGTGCTGCGGATTCGGGCACAGACTAGATTACACTGGTCAAATTAAGTTTTTCATGCAATTATATTTTAAAAATGTGATATTTGAGATTCTATTTTCTAAGATCGGATTAGATGTATCTACTAACGGAAACAGTTTTTAAAACCACCATCACCCTGGCCAGTGATTCCTACTGTGCCAATGTAAGTCTGCATTGGCAGATCTTTAGAGACCTGGCGCGATACACTTACCACTTATTCCCAGTCACCCGTAAAAGCCATTCCAACTTCAAATATTAACTAAGGGACTACTACAGCTCTTTGGGAAGAAAATTTATCTACACCAAAATAAAAATCAATCTGCCAAGTATATATAAATAAGTTGTAAATAGTTCTTTAAAAAAAATCTGTAGCTTTGGCTATGAAAGATGACTGAAATGATTACAAAAGTCTAATGCTTTGATCTCATAGGCAGCTAGAGGGTGACACACATATTTAAAAACCTTTTTAAACACCCACTTTACTTATTAAACTAGAATTAACTTCATCACAATGCTAAGCAACTAAATGTTCTATCCTGAACCCCCAAATAAATGTTATTTTGAGCTAAAACTTCATCACAGAGTTAAAGTTTGTCAAGGGTAGGCATGACTATTTTTCATTCATTTGTATGAGGGATCTGCCACTCCTTTCAAAGGCCAGGTTTTCAGCTAAGCCTTCTGGCATGAGGGGGTGCAAGGCCCCTTCCTGAAGACAGAGTTGATGGGTATAAGATGGTAGCTGCAGACTAGCATTCCGTGGGCTCAGGCAATGAGGAGGAAAGGTTTTGCGAGGGCATCCCAGGGCTCCACCCATTTATTATTTATGTCCTTACCTGCTGGGAAATCGTGAAGAGCCACAGCGTGAGGAGCACCACTGTCTACAGGCTTCTGAGTGTGGCCTGAATCCTTGGGGGAAAAAACAGGGCAGTGAGTGGAGTGTGCAGGATAGGCACCCGTTTCATTATCTCTGCAAGACCATTGTTTTGTCTCTTAACAGAGTCCTCCAGAAAGAATTGCCCCTTGAGGACTAGACACAGCAGACCACACAGACGAGCTAGGAAAGGGACTGATCGTCACCTCACAAAAGAATATGCCCCCTGCCAGGGTGGGCACAGAAATTAATTTCAACTGCATATCACTAAGCATTCCTTTTCAAAGACTGACTTACTTTATGCATGTGGGTGTTTTGCCTGCGTGCACCACCATACAAGTGCCTGGTGCCTACAGAGAGAGACCAGAGGAAGGCACCGGATTCCCTGGAACTGCAGTTGCTCAGGACTGAACCTGTTTCTCCTGCAAAAGTAGCAGCACATCTTTGACCCCTGAGTCATCTTTCCAGCCTCACTAGGCTTTTTGATTTTAAAGGAGGAAACTAAACCAAAGCAGAACTGCTTAACTTTAAAAAAATGTCAAAGGAAATAAAAACAAACCACCATAACACTTATCCTACCATAAAGGTGTGGGACTCAGCCACTTTGTCTCTCAGTGAATAGTGCTCCCCCCACCCCCTTCTACTGATCAATTAAACCATGAGGGCAGACTTTCACAGTTAAGTCCAATCTGATGGAAGAGAATGAAGTTCTGTATTTATGTTCTTGCTTTTTGCCATGAAAGGAGCTAATGACTTCCCATAAAAGTATAATTCACAGAAGGAAAACCAGTTCATTTATTACCACTTAACTGAATACATTCTCTAGTCTGAAAGCAATGCTATCTCCCGTGCTTGGACTTTCTATTTAGTCTGAATGGCTTATTCAACAGCAATTCTACGTAAATTAGCCAAGAGAAAGCAGTAGTCTTCGGCTAGGTAAACAATGGTGGGGATTAGCTAGAGGAGAAGTCCAGGTCCAGACAACACTTTGTTACGCACAAGCAGCTGCTCCTCTCTTTGGTTTTTCTTTGTTTCTTCTTGTTCTTCCCTCTTCTCTGGCCCCTTCTGCTGCTGCTGTTGTGTGGACCAGGCTGGCCTGAAACTCATAGAGATCCTCCTGCCTCTGATGGGATTAAAGGCCTGCACACAACATACTCTGTTTACTTTATTTCTTTCTTTCTTTCTTTCTTTTTTTTTTTTTTTGGTTTTTCAAGACAGGGTTTCTCTGTATAGCCTTGGCTGTCCTGGAACTCACTCTGTAGACCAGGCTGGCCTTGAACTCAGAAATCCGCCTGCCTCTGCCTCCCAAGTGCTGGGATTAAAGGTGTGCGCCACCACCACCTGGCTTACTTTATTTCTTGAGACAAGGTCTGGCTATATCTCCAGGTAGGCCTGAAACTCACTATGTAGACTAGCATAGTTCAAATTCATGGTGCTCCTGCCTCAACATCTTGAGTGCTAGATTTATGAGTGTGTGTCTCCACACCTGGGTTCTTAGTCTCTTACACAAAGAAACAGGCTTATTAATGATGACGTCATTGTCATCGTCATCATCATCATCATCAAACCCAGTTACAGGATGTCGCTTACTTTCTTTGCTGGTCTGTAGATCAAGGCTAGGGCTTTACTCATGAGCAAGGAAGACTCCATCCTTGACCCTTGGGAATGTTACTTAAAAATCTTCAACACTTGGGCTGGAGAGATGGCTTAGTGGTTAAGAGCACTGACTGTTCTTCTGAAGGTCCTGAGTTCAAATCCCAGCAACCACATGGTGGCTCACACCTACCCATCATGAGATCTGACGCCCTCTTCTGGTGTGTCTGAAGATAGCTACAGTATACTTACATATAATAAATAAATAAATCTTTAAAAAAAATGAAGGCTTTATTATAAAAAAAACTTCAACACCAGTAAACATAAAATGAATGGAGGTAGATTTGTGTGCACTTTCTTCAGTTTTCAATGACTCTTGACCTCTTAGGGATACTTCATCTCTGCGGTTCTTACAGCCTCAGTGCACTGGCTTGATCACAGTGTACTGTGAGGAATGGCTTACTCTTCCCACCCCACACTTCCGGCTGATCTTTCCCGAATCCTCCTGCTCTTTCAACCAAAATGCGCCACAGGGGCAAACTGTCTCTTTAATACAGGTAAGCAGAACTGCAACTCAGGTCGAGACATAACGGCTGAGGCAGCTTTTCACACCAGCTCCTGCTTATTGCCTTTGTCTACATAATGAGCAACTTGGGAGTTGTGGTAATTGTGAGCTATTTTAGGTCTCCGGTGGCTTTAAGAACACCGATTTATGTAATTGTGTGTGTGTGTATGTGATTTTTATTTGCTCCTGATTTAAATCTTCAGAAAAAAGAATGGCTATTCAATAAACAAATACTAGGCCGGATGGCTAGTGACTTGGAAAAAGTCAAGACATAGATCTGCCTTAAACCTACCATGAATGTGAATCTCCAAGTGAACCAAAGACCTGAATAGACCCAGGAGTGAAAAAGTTGGGAAGATAATGTGAGCCTCCAGTTAGTGTCCTTGTTCAAGCCTTCAGTGAAGAGCAAGGAGACTCATCAGGGGGAACAGCCTAAACAGGACTGTCCACAAGTGAGGCGGATAGCCCAGACTCCACGAGTGGGGTAAACCTAACATAGTTCTAGGGTCTTCATTGCTAAAGTAACAGTAAGAATAGCTAATACCATTGCTCAATTATTGTGCTCCAATCACTGTGACAAATACCTTCTATGCATTAATACATTAGCTGACTTGTTAAATGTCTGAGATACAATTCATACAAAATAAAATGTATCCATTTAGAATCTATGTGGTTAAAGAACATACGTGGAATTGTGCAACTATCATTGCAGTCTACATTTTTTTTGGATTCCCCCTGCTTCTTCTCAGAACCCATGTGAGAGCTAAAGTTATGTTTTAAGTTTAAACTACTGTACTTAAGAGATCTATAAAACAAGAATGCCTTTAACCTGCCCAAGAACAGATAACATCCTGGAATTCTCGGAGCACTGCTCATGTAAGAGAACACGACACATGTTTTCACATTTGTAAACAAGTTGATTGCTCTAACAGCGCAGGATGTGCTTGATGACTCTCAGGCAGGAGGTACGTAGGCAGGAAGGACATCAGAATGTATGCTTGCCTCCAATTGGACGAAGGTGAGAAGTATGTGGCCTTGTGGGTTTTCCCTTTGTGAATCTCTGACTATTATATTTTGGTGCTGTTCTCTGGGAATCCTGGGTACGGACCTGGCTGGTGTCTATCGTCCTGGCCGGTTTTAATAAAGCTTGCTTCAGATTGGCTCGAACACTGTGGCAGTGGTCTTACTCTTGCCCTGAGAGATTTACCCCTACCGTCCGGGAGCTACGGGAGCTACTCCTCATTCATCCTCCCCTCAGCCCTAAGCAAACACCAATCTACTTTCTGTCCGCATGGATTCACCCTTTCTGGGTTTCTAAGCAATATGTCAATTCTAAAAACAACTCTGAGGGCGTTACCATACTTCCCATATTAAAACACAAAACAAAAAGCCACCACCACAAACAAAAAGCGTTTAGCCCGCTCTGTGGCCACCCAGGTAGGAGGGAAACTGAAGCCACACACTTGGTGATGATTCTTCACTTTCTCTCTGACTAGTCCTTTGGATTCATACAACCATAATTGATACATTTAATATCTTCTGTTTACTAACTTCAGGGAAGGTGTCACAGTTTTGGACCTTCTTCTGTAACAGTAACTGTAACAGTCCCCTCCAACCCCAAAGCTTGAAGGACGGTTCATTTCATTATCAGCAACAGAGACAATGCACTGGCCCTGGAGGCCAACTCTCTGCAAATCCACAGCTTGCAAGAGACTAAAAGGCAGTGTTCAAAGTGGGGAAACTTTGGACTGTTACAACTTTTAAATTTTAAGCTTTAAGACTATTCAGGCGGTTGTGGCGCATGCCTTTAATCCCAGCACTTGGGAGGCAGAGGCAGGCAGATTTCTGAGTTCGAGGCCAGCCTGGTCTACAGAGTGAGCTCCAGGACAGCCAGGGATATACAGAGAAACCCTGTCTCGAAAAACCAAAAAAAAAAAAGAATATATGTAAGAGGATAGATCTTTTTTGGCAGTGTAAGTCCTGCTTTTACCAACAGCATGCTCTGGGAGAGGAAGGTTGGCTAAAACAGATGGCAGATGCTGGACCCAAACAGAGAACACTGGGTAAGAGAAGTTTCCTATGTGAACTAGTTAGAATTCTCATGTGCCAACTGCACTAGGTGAAGGCAGAACTTCTCCCTAAAATGGTAAGTTTTAGTTTCTTAGAAAAAAACTTCAAAGGATAAACTGCCTTTCAAGAAGAAGGAATTACACTGGATTATGATAATTAGGATGAAGAACAAACTAAAAATCTCTTTGAGTTGAATGACCGGTGGGCATTGTTACCTTGAGTGACAAATAGTGAACACTTAACTGAGAAAGTTAAACTCTTCCAAAAATACAGCTAGAGTTGGAGGTGTCGACAGCTGCCTAGCTTCTCTGACACCCTGAGTTCAGTCTCCTGCAATGCACAACTGTAAATGTAACTTTTATTCTCCTGGGGTAATTGTTGTCTCTGAGGCTTACTGCCTCAGCATGCTGATCTAGGCCTAGCCCTGGAAGCTTCTAGCCTCTTATCTAGGCCTAGAATGTTTTCAGCCTCTGAGACTTACTGCTGAGTAAGCTCACCCTTTCTAGTTCTTTCTGAACTGTGGCTGGCTGGTTCAAACTCAAACTCCTCTCCAAGCTGACTGACTCAATTTAGCTTCTCTCTCGACTTCTGACTAAGTTGCTCTGCTTGGCCTCACACTAACTCTGGCAATCTGTTCTCATCTTCTGTTTCCTTCTCCTTCTCTGGCTCGTTATGTCTTCACCTGTGTCTGCCTTGTTCTGTCTCTGTAACCTGTCTCTGTACGACTGTCAAAGCAGTAAAACTGTATCCTCTCCTCTCTCCTTCTCTCTCTGCACTGCTCTCTTAAGTAGCCTCTTCTTCCTCTCTCTTCTTGTGAGAGTTGGGCAGATCCTATTCTGTCAAATCTTTCTCTGATTCATCACTTTGTCTGCCACTCAATTAGACATCATATTCGAACATGGCTGCTTTTTCTACAAACTAACTTTACTTTCGTTGTTTGCAATTAAAAGTCTGTACTAAGGGCGTGTCTCTATTCCAGCCAGAGGAATTAAAGGTGTGTGCTAAGGGCTGAGCCATAGCACAACTAGAACTAGAAACAGGTTTTTTTTCCCCCAGTAAATGACACAATCTCAGGTTCGCAATGTGACCTGAGTCACAATAGTGCAACACTAAACAAACTGTCTTCAGGAATCTCTGAGTCTTACCTCAGGCTCCAAAAACTTGTCGTCAGGCCTACATTGTGACTTGCGACACTGAATTATACTTCATTATTTAATGAATTTATTAAAGCAGGTAAATGAGGCTTATAGGTTTACATGAAGCCCCCTTTCCCTCCCTAGACAGGGTCTCCAGTCACTAAGGATACCTTTGACCTCTACCACACATCCAAGGATGACCCTGGACTTCCGATCCTGCTTGACTCCACTTCCTTACAGAAAGAGCACCACGCCCTGTTAAATTAACCAACCAACCTTCCTTCCTTCCTCCTTCCCTCCCTCCCTCTCCCTCTCTCTCTCTCTTTCTCTCTTTCTCTCTCTCTCCTTCCCCCCCTCCTTCCCCCTCTCTCTCTTCCTTTCTTTCTAGGGTTTCTCTGTATAGCCCTGGCTGTCCTGGCCCTCATTACATAGACAAGGCTTGGTCTCCAAATCACAGAGATCCGCCTGCCTCTGCCTCCAGAGTGCTGGAATTAAAGTGTGTGTCACAAGACAGAGCTCAGCTTGCATTATAAAGCAGTCTTGTATGTCAGATTTAGCATTCACAGGACTCCTTTTAAAATAATGGATTCATCCTGTTAGAAAAACAACCTCTGCTACTCGATAAACAGGTTTATATTATTTAAAAGATTAAGTTCCTTTCTCAGTGGAAAATCCGAGAGTTGAGTGTCCTAGCTCCCACAAGCCACCACGACTTGAAGGAGGCAGAACACCCAGCAGTCTCCGTGCCAACAAGATTAGAGTCATCTATTCCAAAATTGGAGCAAACTGCTACTGTTATTTCCACTCTGGCTAAAGTAACGCTCGCTCGAGGAGTGGGGGATATAATTAATAGCTTTATGACGGGGTCGCCATGCAGGGCGCAAACCCCCACAATAGCAATTCCTTACGTTAGGTCTGCTTCTGGGGCGCTCGTCAAGGGGAGTGACGATCTTCATCTGGGATGGGTGGACTCTGCCAGTGCCTTCTCCCCGTTGGCATTCCAAGTAATTATTTTCTGCCTGCTTCAGGATCACAAGTACATCCCCACGCTGTAAAGCACAACAGCACTCTCTGAAGCAATTATTATTTAATAAAACATTATTACTTTTCCACATTTTAATCTTTGGAGCCTAAAGCATTTAATAATGTGTAATAGCAGGAGCAGAGGGCAACTTTTTTTTTTTTTTTTTTTAATCAGTCAGTAAAGAAAGAGCTTGACTTTACCTTACATGAGAGTTCTGTGGGGTTTTGGGAGACAATGTCTTCATTGGCAATTCCATGAGGCACAGACAGCTTAAACGTAAACAGTAAGAGAGTTATTCATAATCCCAAACCGTCACCTGCTGCTGTTCATTTGGGCATGTGTGCTGAAGTACAACTTCTTCAGAAGGTGCACTCTCAGGCAGGCCTTCACCCTGGAATCCAGTGAGGCTGCCCTTTCCCCTGGACACTAAAGCTCTCAGGAAGTGGAGATGAGCCCACAGGATCACAAGGGGTGAATGTGACCTCACATTCTCTTAGGACCTCTCTCTGTATGGCTTTACTGATGGCTTCCACATGCCTTGTAGTCTCCCTGGTAGCCAGTGTCTGCTTGAAGCCCAGTGACTTCCTGTCCCCTCAACAGTCTGACCTTAGGATGGTTTTTAGCCCCAGGGCTAAAGGGTTCTATTCCTGCCTTGGCAGATTGGCTGATGAGTACTTGTCAGAAGTTCTATGTAATATACACTTAAAACATGGAGACCGAAGCTGCCTGGGCCTCTGATTACCCACGAGCAAAGATATAGAGCACAAGGAGGTGGCCTTGTAAATCTGGGTTGAGCAGTGTTACTCCTCCCACATCTCCACAGTCCCCCAGGCTCCCAAGGCACATAGATTTCTAGTAATAATTTAATGGCAATGTAGCCATGGGGGCTGGAAGTGGATTTAAAGAATGTATTTTATAATGAGACATATCACTCTAAACAGACCATTTTTAATTACTGATTTCTTTGAATTTCTTAAATAGTTTGACATTACACAGGACCCCCAATGAAACCTGGTCCCCCTTGAATGGAGAGTTTTGGCATAGGATGGCCACAGCAAACAGAGAACACACCACTAATTAACCCTGTATTCATGGTATGGTAAAATGCTGAGGACTGTGGGCTCAGCGCCAGATTGTTTGGTTGCTAATGGTCTGGTTTTACCGCTAACTGGCTTAGATCTCTAATGTGATCTCATTCTCCTTATTTGTATAACGGGGATAATAAAAGTATCTAATCTGCAAGGCTAGTTTTGAATAGTGTCTAGCTAATAATTAGTTCTCAATACATACCAATTACTATGTTACTTTATTTAGCAAGTAGTCTATCCCAAAGACTACGCTTTGGGTTTGCGTAGTTTCCTTGGTTTATACTTCATCTAAGTCAGGAGTGGGGGGGGTGGATGGATGGGGGCGGTGGACAGATGAGGGAGGGAGGTGGACGGATGAGGGAGGGAGAGAAAGAGAGGCAGTGGGTTTCATTAATTTAAATGTCTATGAATATATCATCTGTCTATTCTCTTCTCAAAACCAGAATTAGCTTTAAGTAAATCACTTCTTGGCTTGACAGAAGTATAGAACAGGATTAAATTACTAACTACTGTTAAACACAGCACTGGCATGCAATTATTTAATAAATAGAAATAGTTCTCCCTGCCTACTTATAAGTTAATTTTTATAAATCACCTCTGTCTGTCATTTGTGGGAAACTCGGGCAAAAAGTCAATTGGTGAAAAACATCCAAAGAGACCAAAATTAACAGTCAACTATCTCAATTACTGATAAGAACTTTTAACCAGTACCTATTAAATGGGGCGTGATAATTATGCTTACCAAAAAAAAAAAAAAACTGTAAGAAAGACCATTGATCTTAATAAAAGCTTAATTTCTACTTCATTTAAATGCTACTCACTTAGTGGGCAAAGCAGCTGTAAAGTACAAACTATACCAGGAGAGGAGTCACTCACTCCCAAGGCAGATGCTACTGCATCAGTGAGGTAGAATTGCTACCGGCCTGCTTCCCCTTCCTGGGTGCTTCTTATACTCTGTCTGGAAAACCCAGGGACTTTTGTTGATGTTTTGTTTTTTAAAGACTTATTTGTTTGATGTGTATGAGGGTTTTGCTCACATGCATGTCAGTGTACCGTGTGTTATGGATAGGTGTGAACTGCCGGGTGGCAGCTGGGAATCAAACTGGGGTCGTCTGCCTCTGCAAGAACAAGTGCTTTAAACTACTGAACCATCTCTCCAGCCCCAGAAAATGGAGGCTTGTGGCAGCCAACATCTCTAAAGCTTTCTGTGCTAGGGTCCAACCCGACGCTTTGCTTTTATCACTTTTGAAAAGAAGCTCAGGTCTTTCTTATCCTAGCACAAAACCCTTAAGCACCAACATTTTTAAAGTCCAGGCTCACCATGTATTTTCTGTAGAGAGGGTGTCCTGGCTTGGGACGAGGGGGTAGCACCGGATCTTGGTTTTTAAAGACTTGACTCTTGGCTTTTGAGAGTCCAAATGCCAAGTGACTTTGCTTTTTCTGAAGATCCATGTCAGAGGAGGAGCGATTAAAAGGCAGATTTTTATTTGATGATTTGGTTGCAGAAAGTTTAGGGGGTGGTGGTCTCTCGGGGGCCCCTTTTGGGGGAGGCCTCCACATTGGAAGGACTTTTCCATGTCCAGGTCTGAAAGGCAAGGGGAACCATGAGTCAGCATTTTTATCTCATGAGGGTTCTGTTTCATCCCTACACACACACACACACACACACACACACACACACACACACACAGAGCGCCTGGCACAGGCGTGAAGAGCTTTCCTGCTAGTGGGATACAGTTTACTGAAACCTGCAGGGTGTGCTATTTTTGAGCAAATGGCTGTTGCATTAAACATTGTATCGGAGGAAATCGTACGATGCTCTGGCTTCCTCTTAGCTTGCACTGGAGATTCATTAGCTCAAGACAAACAGGCAGGCATTTACTGTCACGAGCACTCTAAGGCCCCAACTGCTCCTAAACCCATTGACTATTTCAGGAAACTAAAGTACTATCTACCACAGTCTGAGACAAAAGCTTAGACAGGAGATGATATCAGGTGTATGTGCTTGGGTAGTTTGCATAATTAGAAAAGGAACATCAAAATCCCCTAATGGTCACATTATACGTTACTATTAAAACTCTTAATTTAGATTAGCATAAAGTCCTAAAAATGGAATAGGACAGGTACTAGCTTGAAAACCTTTTTCCTAATCTCTAAATGGAAATACATTTTAACATGGGAATGCCTTCTGAAAGTGTGACAGCCTTTGTTCAAATACCTCTAGAGCACTGAGTTTCCTTCAGAGATGCTGGCAAACAGGCCTGCCTTTCCTAATAGGAGGGCGTTTATGAGCGAGACTCCACAAGAGGAACTGTTTTAGTTTGGAAAGCTGTCTTATTTATTTGGAAAAAGTATCAAAGACTCACTCATGTTTGTGCTCGGTAGGTTTTTGGATCTTG
The DNA here is from genome assembly GCA_019843855.1 of Hylomyscus alleni. Taxonomy (NCBI): domain Eukaryota; kingdom Metazoa; phylum Chordata; class Mammalia; order Rodentia; family Muridae; genus Hylomyscus; species Hylomyscus alleni. Next base: position 39,202 of record JADRCC010578064.1, read on the forward strand.
TTAAAAGAAGAAAAGATCAGAGAGTCCCATAACCTGCTGTCACAAGCAGGCTGTGGGCTGGCAGCCTGGGCAGACTCATGAGTTTCTCTCCAAGGCAACATCTAAGGCGCACAGCCCTGCATGTAAAAGAGAGTGGACAGGAGCCAGTTCTCTACAGCATCCTTCCAACTTTCCCACATTATACTTACCTTGGTGGCAACCTGGGGGGTCCTTGTACCAAGCCTCCTGATTCACTGGCTTGCTCCAGTTCCTACAAAAGTCATAGAAGGCTTTTTAGTTAAGACTAACCCAAACCAAGAGTTTGTAAGAGGAATTGGGGTCGGCTTTTTGGGTGATTCTTTAAGTAGAAATGCTGTGAAGTTATGGAGAACAACTGAGAATGTCTCTTGGTATCATATATATACATATACATATACATATACATATACATATACATATACATATACATATA
>JADRCC010578066.1:0-10233 GCA_019843855.1 Hylomyscus alleni
GATTTGGCTCTCTCCCTTTGATCTCCTCAGTTTGACCCTCAGCCTGAAGTTCCACCATTTCAGGGCTCACACCTCTGGGCCTTCAGTGTTTCGGGGTTCTGTGGTAAAGGTAAGACACCTTCTGCTTCGTTATGGCCCTAAGACCCCTTAAGTGATTGTCAGGGAGTAATATTTCCTTGAGCTGGGGGCTATGTTGGCCCCGCGGGCTTCCAGGGCCTACCAAGCTACTTGGAGGGTGGTATTCACACCTGGAGATGGGAAAGGAGAACTGCAGGCCAGGGTGGTATTCACACCTGGAGATGGGAATGGAGAACTGCAGGCCAGGGTGGTATTCACACCTGGAGATGGGAAAGGAGAACTGCAGGCCGGCCTCAGAGGCTGAGTCTCTCTCTGGAACTCCCTCAACCTCATAATCCATAGCCCCACCTGTCTGGTCTCTACTTGCTCACCAGCTGATAGAAGGTGACTTGAGGTCCCTCGGTGTCATACAGGAACCACCAGGTGGCGGCAGCCACTGTAGCCAGGCCTACATACACTGTGGGCAGGGGAAGAGGGGACATTGTTGTAGGCAGCTGAGGTTCTTCGCTATGCATATCCCCTTCCCAACCATGCCCTGAATTTTCCTCTCCCTCCCTAAGCCACGGTGTGCTAACATCTATCCTGTGCCAATGGTAGACCCTCAATGGTAACCTGATAGGCCATACTCTTAGGCATAGTGACTGATCCAATTTGTACTAATAAAAACAGGCCTGTGACTGTTATAAAAATTAACCCGCCGGGTAGTAGTGGCACATGCCTTTAATCCCAGCACTTGGGATGCAGAGGCAGGTGGATTTTGGAGTTCAAGGCCAGCCTGGTCTACAGAGTGAGTTCAGAACAACCAGGGCTACACAGAAAAACTCTGTCTCAAAAAACAAAAAAAAAACAAAACAAACAAAAAATCAAAATTAACCCAAAGTCTCTCCGGGCTCAGGAGATAGCTCAGTGGATACAATTGAAGATCTGAGTTTGTGTTCCCATCACCCATGTAAAAGGCTAGATATGGCTATGTGTGCTATAACCCCAGGACTACGGGTTTGTAAGAATACCAATAGGAGGATCTCTGTAGCCTGTTGGCCAGTTAGCCTAACCCTCCCCCAGCCCCACCCTCCAAAAAGGGCAAGCTCCAGGCTAGTGAGAGACCCAATCTGAAGGGGAAAAGGTAGATGGTGATAGACCAAACCACAGCCTGGATCGAGCCATAGACTGTGCCTAGTTTTTTTTTCAGTCACATGAACCCACAGAGTCTGTCGGCAGATGTTGGCTGAGTTGCATTATCTGCAGCCTGCAAACCTAGGGATGCTCCTGAAGGCTGGAGCCCTGCTCACCTCCAATAGCCAGATAGCGGAAAAAAAGCCAGCCACTGATGAGAGCTTCACGGGGGTTCCGAGGCGGCTTCTCCATGATGTCCAGATCTGGTGGGTTGAAGCCAAGGGCTGTGGCAGGTAAGCCATCTGTTACCAGGTTCACCCAGAGCAGCTGCACAGGGATCAGGGCTTCGGGCAGGCCCAGAATTGCTGTGAGGAAGATGCTGAAAGCAGAGTCATGGGCTCTAGCCCAAGCAGGCCAGCCACCACCGGAGGGTCCAGCTCCACGTCTTACCCCAGGCTGAAGGAGGGGCCCTCTGCAGCTTCTGCTGCAGCCCAAGAGTGAGGGACATGAGTATCATAGATACCTTTGCCCGTTAGGCCTAACAAAGGACATATGCGTGGGTATATGCACACATACCACATGCTCAAGTATCAGAGATGTGCAAACACCTGACACTTGTCATACATTAACACAAGCAATCACCCATGTGCTGGCCCAAGAGTGCAAAGGTGCAGAGTGCACATGCATTGAGTACACGTGAGCTCACACGTCCAACAGGCATCTCTCCCATGCCAACAGAAACGTGAACATGAGCACACTCTGTTAGACACCCTGTCTGTGTTTATACTCGATGATGCATTAGAGTACACACACATTCCTAAGCATAGACCTCTCACCTGAACACACTATACATACACACACAGATCAACGCATGCATACAGGTAGACACCCTGCTGCCCTGTGGTGAAGTTGCTTCTCCAGTCTTATGGGTCTCAATGGGAGAAGCTATGAAGAGGAAGACCATGGCTGGGGGGATGGTAGAGGATGCTGAATTGCACCACAATCCAGGGGTGGCTCCCTCAGGGACACAGTTGGTCCAGGGGCTTGGGAGGAGGGAGCGTGGAGCCTCACCAGACAACCTCGCCAACATTGGAGGAGATGAGGTAGCGGATGAACTGCTTCATGTTGTTGTAGATGGCCCTGCCCTCCTCCACTGCAGCCACGATGGAGGCAAAGTTGTCATCGGACAGTACCATCTCTGCTGCTGACTTGGCCACAGCAGTGCCTGAGCCCATGGCGATGCCGATCTCTGCCTTCTTCAGGGCCGGTGCGTCATTTACCCCATCGCCAGTCTGTGGGCCGGGCCAGGTAGGACACACCTGAGAGACTTGCCTACTTCCTCTTACCCCAAGCCATCCTAGTTTTAGGGGATGTCCCCAAGGTCTCAGGCAGATAGACTGAAGAAATGGTGGGGTCAAGAATGAGCTTTGAGAGTAAGCCTGTAGTCCCAGCCACTCATAAAACAGAGGCAGGAGGATCACAAGTTCAAGACAAGCTTGAGGCCTGTATTGAAATGAAAGGAGAGAGAGAGAGAGAGAGAGAGAGAGAGAGAGAGAGAGAGAGAGGAATGAAGAGAGAGAAAGAAAGAGCATGATCTTATAAACTGGTTTGAAAATGAGATTAGAAAAGGCAAGGGATGTGGGCTAGGGTGAAACTGGACAAGATCAAGCCTAGGTCTAAAGATGCTGAGGAGGCAGAGATAGAGATGAGGTGGACCAACACTGAGGACAGGAATGAGACTCAGGTTGGATATGGAGTAGATCTTGAGACTGAGATTGGAGGGGAAAGCTGAAGTCAATCCAGGGATGAGGTCATGGTTATGGCCCAAGTTAAGGTCCAACTTTCTCAGATACATATGAGAGTCAAAGTGAAGGAGAAGTTCTAGACAGGATTCAGGCTGAAGGTAAAAACACAAAGTAGAGGTTGGAGTCAAGGTCATTGTCCTCGAGATCAGTGACATCATCAAGTTTGGAAGCCAAGATTGGAGACCGGGTCAAGATTGAAGTCAGCATCAAGGACTGAACAGTACAGGGGAATCAGAGTCAGGTCTGTGATCAGTTCTGGACCAGGTCAACACTCAAACACATATCGTGATGAAGCTTAATGTAAAAAATAAGAGGCTCAAAGGGCTGGGGTTCACCTCAATGGTAAAGCACGTGATTAACAAAAACAGTTGGAGATCAAGGTCAGTGTAGAGTCAAGGTTGACAGCAAGACTAGGTTACAGCCGTCATCAAATTAAACAGCTCCCAAGCTCTACCCCTGTAGCCTCACCATGGCAGTGATCTCATTAAAGGACTGTAGGTTCTCCACGATTCGAGACTTATGTGCGGGTTCCACACGGGCAAAGCATCGGGCGGTGCGACAGGCCTGGCGCTGCTGCTCTGGGCTGAGGTCATCAAATTCACGACCTGTGTAGGCCTTGCCCAACACATCCTCTGTGTCCCCAAAGATGCCAAGTCGGCGGCAGATGGCCACAGCTGTCCCTTTGTTGTCCCCTGTGATCATGACCACTCGAATGCCAGCCCGGGAACAGCGTGTGATACAGGCAGCCACCTCTGGTCTCGGTGGGTCTAACATGCCCACACAGCCCACGAAGGTCAGGTCTGTCTGCGGGGAGGAGGCAGAGGCAAGCACAGCTTGAGTCTATCCTTGACCTGTTGTACGTCGAGCCACTGCAAGAACCTGGCTCGAAGCACCCACCTCGTACTGTACAAACTGGCTGCAGTCATCCAGCTTCATGTCCTCTTTTCTTGGGGGTGTGTCCCTGGTGGCCAATGCTAAGCAGCGCAGTGTGTCAGAGCCTGAGCCCCAGTCCCGGATCTTGGCCAGGATATACTCTCTGGAGGTGGTGCTCAGGGGTGCTGTTCGGCTACCCACTCGGACCGAGCTACAGCGCTCAATTACACTCTCGGGAGCTCCCTGCGGAGGGAAAGAGAGGAGTCAACTCTACCAAGCCAGGTCCCGGGCCTTCCCTGCCACTCAGTAGAGAAAACTGCAAGCCACGATGGACAAAGGCCAACAAAGAGAGCACACGGAAGGGAAGAACCAACCATTCTTTGTAAGTTCAAAGAGGGAACCTGGTGCGCCTCACTATGAGAAAGGCAGATGGGTAGGCAAGGTCCCGGCTGACCATTGGCGGTCCTGTCTCTACCAGCCCACAATTGAGAAGGCTTGCTACAACATTTGCAGGTCGGGGTGGGATTAGCATCTACCATGGGAACCTGTGTTTCTCCCGGCTTGCCTGAGACCAATGGGGTTCTCATTCTCGAAGGGTCCCACAGCAGCAGGGAGGCATGCTAAGTGCCGCTAACACGCAGTGTGGCAGGTGTGACCCTGGCAAGGTAGCTTTGGTGGAGGGGTGACTGACTCCTCAGTTTCATCAGGGTCTCACCTTAGACCTCGTCTGGGCCTAGGATTGCTTTCTGGCTAGCCCATCCGTAATGTCTTCCTTTCCCATAGCCTAAAAACCCAGGGGCTACCGTCTCTCCATGGCCAGGGTTCTCAGGATGGAAGTCCTGTCCTTTTACGGGTACTAAGACCTTCATTTTAAGACAAAGCTAGGGGTGGAATCCCTCTGTCAGGTTTGAAAGGGGCCCTGGAAGGCCGGGATGAGATCTGCTCCTTTCCCTTCCCAGGTCTCGGCTTCCAAAGAATAGGAGTACCAACCAGATCCCCACCAACCATCTGTGGCCAGAGGGCTTCTGAGCGATTCTAGTACAACTTTGTCATTCCCATAGGGTAGCTTTCTGTGGAGAGGAGCACCAGTGACCCCAGAGTCCTGTGACAAGGCAGTAACCCTCAACCCCAAACTAGGTCTGTGGTCCCCTCACCACTGGAGACGGTTCTCAGTTCCCCATGGCATGCTGGCCATCTTGCTCCACAGCCATCACGTTGCCAATGGGCCTCACAGCTCCCTGAGCCTCCCCAGGACTGCAGTCTGTGGGGCTTAGTTTAGTTTTTTGTTTATCTTTCTTTTCTTTTCTTTTCTTTTCTTTTTTTTTAACGCAAGGTCTCATGAAGCCCAAGCTCATGAACTCAAACTCACCAGCCTTCCTACCTCCACTTCCTCAAGTGCTGAGGTTATAAGAATATACCACTACACTTGGTTTATGTCGTTCTGGGGAGCAAACTCACGGCCTCGTGTACCGTAGACAAAACTATCAACTGAGCTACACTCCCTCAGGCATTTTAGAGACTGAAGACCAGACTGTTTCCCCCTGCCCCCTCCACTCCCCAAATCCAAAGAGTAACCCCAGGTCACACAGGCAGACCCCCACCTTCACAAACATCTTGCTGCCCTGGGCCTTAGGGTCAGAACGGGTAGGTGTGCAGTACACAGACATGGACTTCCGGTCCCGGGAGAACTCCAAGGTGAACTCTTTCCGCATGAGTTGCTTGATGACCTGCAGGGTCCAGGCAGGTCAAGGCATAAAGGACAGAGCTGTCAGCTCTTGCCTGCTCCTCACTAGCTGCTCAAGAAGACTCCTGTTTCCTGTGACCTACACTCTATACTTCTGACTCTGGCATTCAAGGCTCCCTTCTTTCTCCCCCAAAAAGCGTGCACTTCCCAACTGGAAGCCTGCAGACACGTTCAACCTTTTCCTCTCTCTGTGCTACAGATTCATCTTGCAAGGTGCCCGAGGTCCTCTGTCCTTCCTTGAAGCCTCCCCAAACCTATGCTTTTCTCTTTCACACCTCCAGACACCTCAGAACCCCTGGCTATGCGGCCAAGGCTAAAACCCCGTTCCACTCACCGAGTTGCAGGCGCCAGCACGCTCCACCTGCGACAGTCCTTTCAGGTCTGTGTCAAACACGTTCATCTTCTCTACCAGGCAAGTCAGGGCTGTCTCTGTGGCCTCTCCTACCTTCTCATACACACCCTTAGCCTGGAGGGTCACAGTGCACAGGAAGTGTGAGGGCTTCCTGCTGTCTTTACTTATTTTGAGATAGGGTCTTGCTATGTACTCAGAACGGCCTCAAATTCACAACTGAGTCTCCAGCCTCAGCCTCCCAAGTGCTGGAATTACACAAGTACATCTCTACACAGGGCTTCCAGGCTCTTCTTGCTGAGTCTCTAGGCTGTTCCCTCACCATCCAGGGCCCCCTGGCTCCTGTGTTGTAACTTTCCGTGCTGCCGTCTGCACAGAGCATCGTTGAAAGAAGTAATGTGGCTACACCAGTCCCCTGCACAAACCCTTCAGTAGCTGTCTGCTTGCCCTTGGCTTGGCACGGGAGCTGACCTGGCGTGGAAGACAGGAGCATACTCCCATATGTTCCATCCCCCTGCTCCAGACACACAAATGACATTCAATGTGTGCCACAGCTAGATTTTGCAGAATGAGTCTTTCCAGTGCTACGCTTTCTTCTTTAAAGTCCACTCTTGTCCTATCCACCACCCAATGCCTTTGCAAAGCAACCCTGGTCTTCCAGCCTCTTACATGGCAGCCTCTCACTCCTGCCTGAAGAGACCCAGGGGGCAAGGATACAGAAACAATCTGAGCAGAATGAGGAGGGTCGGAAGTGAGGGTGTACAGGGGTGATCATGTTCCCAGGGTGTGGCCCACTGAAGCAGCTAAGACCACCAACCCAAAATAATGAGACTCTGGCCAAAGGAAAAAGGTCTGTCCTGAGAAACAGAACCTGGGGGGTTATGTAAAGCAGTGGGGGCTAACCTCATTGTAGTCCAGTGCAGAGTCGTTGCAGAGGGCACAGATGGTTGCGAGCTCCACAAGTCCATCAAACTGCCCACAGCGCACAGTCTGCTCCCCTTGCCTCCTGCAGAGAGTGAAAGGTCAGCACAGGGCCTGGCCCCGCCCCTGAGAGATGACCTGCATTGGCCACGCCCCCAGGAAACCTCTCCCAAGGGCCCCTTTGGTAGCTCCGCCCACTTGACCCCACCATAGCCTCACTCCGGCACTCACACTTCACCCTCTGGGGTGTACGTGGTACCCGAAATGGTGAATTCGTGCAAACGGCAGGTGCCTGCCTCTGCTTCAGCTACCACGAACATCTGTGAACACAAAAGTGGGCTCAGGTTAATGGATGGCTGCTTTTCGTTCTGCCATCAGCCAAAACAAAGTCTGACCGAGGAGGATATCTGAGGCAGTTCCACGAGAATCACCGAAGGGTCTTTTCTTCTCCACGAGAGTGAAGGAGTGGTGCAGGGTCCAGACTAGGCACCTGAGATGCTGCTCTGCCCAGAGGCACCTGGCTCTTACTGACCATTTGCTCGGGACTCCTGAGGGTGTTGTGGCCCATTTTTCAGTGCCAACATGAGACGTCCCTGGTTGAGCAGGATACCTGAGCGCTTGCCCATCCCTTTTCATTTTTTTTTTTTTTTTGGTTTTTTCGAGACAGGGTTTCTCTGTATAGCTCTGGCTGTACTGGAACTCACTTTGTAGACCAGGCTGGCCTCGAACTCAGAAATCCACCTGCCTCTGCCTCCCAAGTGCTGAGATTAAAGGTGTGCGCCACCACCGCCCGGCCCTTTTCAATCTTTTAAGGCTCATTTCTCCACCAGTGGCATAGGGAGAAAGTGGGCCTAGAGCCTAGCTGCACAAAAAAATATTCTCTACCTTCAAAGAAGAAACACATTATCTTGCTCTGAGATAGTTTCCTCCCATCCAGAGGTGACCCCAGAGAACGACTCTCGCTCAGAGCCAGCCCCTCCCTGCACTCTCCCCTAGCAGGACTGCCCATTTCCTGGTCCATCAGCCAGCTGAGAGGGATTTATCGAAGCTCTTTCTCAGTGCCAGTGACCCTGAGGTACTCCGTACCATCCCTTCCTTCGCCTCTCTGTTCTGGGGCAGTCTTCTAAAAAGCAAGATTCATTATGCAACATGCTCAGCCACTGCCACTTCCCCATACCATGCTCTGATCTTTATTTGAGTCGAGGAACACTGAATAGGTAAATCCTGCTAGGATTTAGTCAGAGGATGCAGGTCAGCAGATCTTGAGTACAGTCTCAAGAGTCCTGAACCAGTTCCTAGGGCCTACCAGGCAGACTGTAGGAGCAGAGGCTGGAGAGGCACCATGAGGGCCTGGGGAGATGTGAAAGCCACAGCTGTCACCATCTTCCCAGCTCTCCCTAACTGAGCTAGAATGGACCACTATCTCTTGGAGTTCCAGCCAGAATCTCTGGACACATGGACAGTGGACCTGGGATGTGGGATCAAGTGCCCAGGAATAAATAATTGCTGCCCTATAGCCCTTCCCGGGTCACTGGAGCCAGCCTATCTGGTGACAGGCATCAGGTGAACAGACAAGCCAGGGCAGGATAGAACCTGGGTCCAATGACAGGGGGACTGCACTTGACTCTCTCTTGGATCCCTAAGGTAGTTACCTGGCAGGGCTCAGATGTAGGTTTCAGATGAGGAGACTACGGTCCAAGACTGGAAATGACCTGCCCGGGATACCGCAGTGACACAGAGCCCCAGGGATATAGCAAGACCAGCACTGATGCAGAGTTTACACATGGAAGACCTCATCGGCTGCTCCCCACCGCCCACTGGGAGACAGAGCACGGGTTCTCCATCCTTTACCCCTCAAAAAGGTCAGGCAGCCCAACATCGCCTGATACCAGCAGGTCCCGCCCACCCCAGCTGCCACTCACCCTACAGACTGACATCTGATTGGTGGTGAGCGTCCCTGTCTTGTCAGAACAGATGATAGAGGTGCAGCCCAGGGTCTCCACAGAGGGCAGGCTCCGCACAATGGCATTCTTACGTGCCATACGCCTTGTGCCCAGTGCCAGGCATGTAGTGATGACAGCTGGGAGACCCTCAGGAATAGCAGCCACAGCCAGGGCCACAGCGATCTTGAAGTAGTAGACTGCACCACGGAGCCAGGATCCACCGTGGGCCGGGTCAGCAAAGTGACCGATGTTGATGACCCATACGGCCACACAGATCACAGAGATGGCATGGGACAGCTGCCTCCCAAATTCATCCAGCTTGCGCTGCAGTGGCGTCCGCTCAGGCTCCACGGCCGCCATCTGGCTCCGAATCTTGCCCAGCTCTGTATGCAGACCTGTTGCCACAGCCACACCCAGGGCTTTGCCTGATGCAATATTAGTGCCCTGACCAGAGAAGGACAAAGAAGTTTGCTCAGCCTCTGGCCAGGGCCTGGAATCCCTGACTTCAAACCAGAGCAGGCTCTTCTGTGTGGTTGGTCTTTCCAGACTTACATAGTTTGGTATTTATTTGGATGGCTGTTCAATGGTGACAAGGATTTAGAGGGTCTCCACGTGTCCTGCGCCTAGCATAGTGCCTGGCACAAAGGAGGCTTCAGGTCTGACATCAGCCACGTGTCTCCCATCAGAATAGGACTTATAAAAAGTCACTATGGCCACACAGGGAGGAGCGTGACTGGCAATGATCTCAGGCTAGTTTACAAATATTTACTGAAGAATCTACAAAACCTGAGGCTTGGCACTCACATTTCCAAGGCCCTCTACCTAGCGTAGAGCACAGGTAGCCTTACACCCCAGTGTCCTGTTCTTCAAAATGGCCCTACAGAGGCCCAAGATGCTTTCTCCTTAGAGGCTGCCTGGTGTCCCTTTGGATGGATGTGGAGATGGTAAGAGTACAGGTGTTAGTGGCAGGCAACCCTGCCTTTCCTTCACCCAGAGCAACGCATCTTTACCCCACTAGTCAGCCACACCAAAGCAAAGACTCACAGCAAGCCACAGACACCCCCGGGTGTCCCTCCCCGTTCAAAGCAGCTCATCTGCCCTGAACTCAGGCATGGCTCTCAGCAGAAGCTCTGAGGACCCAAGGTGTTCACTTCCAAGGATGCTCCTCAGCCCCCTATGCCTTGGTGAGCTGGCGCATGGTCTAGCTGAATCGCAGCTCCCTCTATCACTTCTGTTACCCTCTCCTGCTTGGAGTATTTCCATTGAGTGACTTAAGGCACTGTCCCACTCCAGTTGGAGTCACAGTGTCCTAGCAGGAAAGAGGAATCCCTAAGACCTGGATGTCTGAGCTTACATCTCAACTCCGCTGCTCATTCACTGTGACCTTGGGAAACTGACTTAACCTCT
>JADRCC010578067.1:7763-22220 GCA_019843855.1 Hylomyscus alleni
AAGCCAGCCCCAATTAAACACTTTCCTGTCTAGGAGTTACTGTCCTGGTGTCTCTTCACAGCAAAAGAACAATGACTAAGAGAGTCATAAAAGGAAAAATAACAATTCGTAGAAAATATAACTAAAACATTTAAAGGTAAACGGCCAAACTTATTGACAAATTATTCAGAAACAATGATATATAAACAGATAGCTAACTGACGATGAGATCTGTGTGCCAAAATGTCAAGGCAAAGACCCACCAGTGATAGAGAGAGGAGGAGATGGGCTGTCAATTCTGACCTCATAAAGCAAAATTGGATGGATGAGATGGCCCATGCCTTTAATCCTAGCATTCAGGAAGCAGAGGCAGGTGGATCTCAGCGAGTTCAAGGTCAGCCTGGGCTGCATAGTAAAACCCTGTCTCAAAAAAAAGGGGTGGGGGGAGAAGAGGAAGAAAAGGAGGAAGGCCGGGCAGTGGTGGTGCACGCCTTTAATCCCAGCACTTGGGAGGCAGAGGCAGGCAGATTTCTGAGTTCACGGCCAGCCTGGTCTACAGAGTGAGTTCCAGGACAGCCAGGGCTACACAGAAAAACCCTGTCTCGAAAAACCAAAAAAAAAAAAAAAGAAAGAAAGAAAGAAAAAGGAAGAAGAAGAGGAAGAGGAGGAGGCCACTGCAAAGGCAAGGAAAGCAAGGCTGTAGTACAAAAGAAGGGCGAGGAGGAAATGCGTGTGGAGGGGAGGGAGGACGAGCAGGGAAGGGAAGACAGGAATAAGGAGCCAAAGGAGGCAGATGCCTGAGGCTTTAGTTCAAAGGGCAGTGGAGGAGAGTTGAAGAGAAATGAAAGCTCAAGTTGCAAGATGATGGGAGCGGGGGCTGGAGTGATGGCTCAGTGGTTAAGGTCACTGACTGCTGTCACACAGGACCTGGTTTTGGTGCTCAGCACCCAAGTGGCAGCTCACAACTGCCTGGAACTCCAGTTCTAAAGGTTCTGCCACCTTCCTATGGCCTCCATAGGCAGGAGGCACGCATGTGCATACATACTTACATACATACACACACACACACACACACACACACACACACACTACACATACACATATACACACAGCAGCACTCATGCACATTAAAAAAATGTGGAGGCTGGAAAGATGGCTCAATAGTTAAAAGCACTCACAGACTCTTGCAGAGGACACAGGTTCAGTTCCCAGCACCGACGTGTGTTACATAACCTCCTGTAACTACCTCCAGGAGATTTGAAGCCCTATCCTCACCTCTACCAGCTCCTGTATGCACATGGTGAACACACATACACTGAGGAATACAACAAAAATATAAAATCAAATTTAAAGAAAAGGAAAATCTATATGGATGTATATTAAGATGGAAGAGTTAAATGAAGAATTTTGAGGTCCTTGGTTTTGGAACTTGTCATAATTGGACCTTTGCAATATTACACAATGCTTTGATGAAGAGCTGCTACGGGAGGCTTTAGTGAGCCTCAGAGATGGAACACACATGCACGGTGGCCTTGCATCCAACTCCAGCCACCAAGAGACAAAAGGCAAAAAAGGTGAGTACGGGTGAAAATTCTAGTTTCCAGACACAACATAATGATCAGGAAGTCATTGCGTTGTGTTATTTTAAATAGACATATTTGAAAGCCACTCTGTATGAGGCCATCCCACACTCTGCTTCACTTACGGAGAGCAGCTCTGTAGAAAGTGAAGCACAGCCCTAACACCAAGCTGGGGAGTATCTCCTGAGGCGAGATGAGGCCGATGCTAGAGAGAAGTTGAGGGGACAGGCAGAGAGATGGTACAGAAAGGGAAGGACATTAACTTCCTTCAGGCCCCCAAAAGGCAGGGAACCCAGGGACACCTCTATTCTGACTTCTCTCAATGTAAGAACCTAACTATCTAGAGACATGTGGGTACTTTGGGTCATGGTATGAATCACAGTAACAGTAGCCAAAGTCACACACAATGCTCTGGGCCCTGCATGGACGCTGGTATAGTCAGGCAAAGGTCAACACTTCCATGTCAACCTTCACTTCCTCTTCCTGAAAAAGTGTCGGTCTGCTTGGAGAGCCCATCCCAGAGCAATAACTCACTATCTAATTTGTCATCTGATAGCAACGGTGGTGTTGTGGAATGGAGCACCTTGTGGAATGGGGCACTGAGCTCTCTGGGTCTTATCCATCTGTAAAACTAAGGGATTTTGTTGTTGGGTTTTTGTTTTTATTTTGTTTGTTTGTTTTTGTTTGGTTGGGTTTTTTTTTCAAGATTTATTTATTTATTTTATGTATATGCAGACACTGTAGCTGTACAAATGGTTGTGAGCCACCATGTGGTTGCTGGGAATTGAACTCAGGACCTTCAGAAGAGCAGTCAGTGCTCTTAACCGCTGAGCCATCTCTCCAGCCCTGGTTGGTTTTTTCAAGACAAGAGTTTCTCTATGTGGAGTCCTGGCTGTTCTAGAACTCATTTTGTAGACTAGGCTGGCCTCAAACTCAGAGATCACCTGCCCCTGCCTCCCAAATGCTGGGATTAAAGGAGTTCACCAGCACCTCCCAGCTAAAGCTAACTTTTGTTCCAGTCTGTGCAACCTACACAGATGACCTGGAAAGACATGCTGTTTTTCACATGCTACCTATGTGTGCAAGAGAGGAATGTGGCTGGAATTAATCCTGAATGACCTCATCCTGGGGAAGACAGGTGTTCCTTTTACTTAACTACTAGGTCTGTTCACCTTAGGACACATGAACTGTAGGCCTATGGGTTAGAAGCCACATATTCACCTGGGTCCTTGAGAGACAGGAGGCTGGTGAGCTGAAGGTCAGCCTGGGCTATAATGAGAACTTGCTACAGGGGGTGGGGGTGGGGAATCTATGGAAAGCACAGGGGACTTCACCATGCCACCTGGCAGGCCACCTGCCCTTTAACCCCATCTATCATGGCTTATCTGAAACAGAAGAAATTATACCCGTCCTTTCCGGATTATTTTAGAATTCAGTTACACTGAAATAACATTTCCTCTCATCCTGTGGTCTTAGAATGAAAATGGCCCCAATTGGCTATTTGCATGCTTAGTCCCCAATTGATGAACTGTTTGGGAAGGTTTGGGAGGTGTGACCTTGTTGGAGGAGATGTATCACTGGAGGTGGGTTTTAAGGTTTCAAAAGTTCATACCAGGTCCAGTCTCTCTCCCTCCCTCTCTTCCTCCCTCCCCGATTTCTGTGCTTGTTGCCTGTGGATCAGGATATAAAGCTCTTAGCTATTGCTCCAACACTATGCCAGTATGACTTTTTTTGGGGGGGGGGGGATATCGAGACAGGGTTTCTCTGTGTAGCCCTGGCTGTCCTGGAACTCACTCTGTAGACCAGGCTGGCCTTGAACTCAGAAATCTGCCTGCCTCTGCCTCCCAAGTGCTAGGATTAAAGGTATGTGCCACCACCGCCCGGCTGCCTGTATGCTTCTTGCCATGATAATGAACTAAGCTCTGAAACTGTAAGCAAGCTCCCACTTCAATGCTTTCTGGTATAAGACTTGCCTTGGCCATGGGGCCTCTTCCTAGCAATAGAACAGTGAGTAAGAACCTCTAACCCACGGAGGCTATCTGCTTACAGGTAACTTTGTCTTAGGCGTTCACCATCAATCTGTCTGAAATAGTCCCTGAACTGTGCTGGGACTGATGTTTGCTCTACCCAGTCTTTCTAACCCTTCCTTTCTCAGGTGCTAGCCCCAGAGCATGCTGGGAAGTCTTCCTGCCCACTCTTCCCTCCCTTCCCTGGATCCATCAACTGTACTCCTGTCAATAGAGGTCTTGGGTTTGTTGGTTTCTTCATTTGTTTGTTTGGTTTGGTTTGATTTTTTTTTTTAATTGCACCAATGAGGCACACAGTATATGTGTGTCCTGGTGCGGAGGTCAAAAGGTACAGTAGTTGGCTCTTTCCTCCCACCATGGTGGAACTCTGGTTGGCAGGCTTGGCAGCAAGTGTCTTTAACCACTGAGCCATCTCATCAGTTCTCTTGGTTTGGATTTTTGAGACAAGGTAGCACTATATAACTCAGGCTGGCTTCAAACTCAGGATATTTCTGCCTCAACCTCCCTAATCCTGGAGTTGGAGGCATATAACACCATGCATAGTTCAAAACTAAACTTACTGTTTATTAATCTTTTCCTATTTGAAAAATATTTTATGAGGGTATCGTGTACATGTCTGCTACTCATAGATGCTGAAAGAGAGATTGGATTCCCAGGAACTGGAGTTACAAATGAAAATGAGCTGCCATGTGGGTGACAGGAATCAAATCTCGGTCCTCTGCAAGAGCAACAAGTGCTCTTAACCACTGAGCCATCTCTCCAGTCCATCTATTAATTTTGGCTTTTAAAAGGCCCAACTCAGGCCCTTTTGCAAAGGAGGCAAGCCCTCTAACACTCAACTCCATCTTTGGTTCCCAGAACTAAACATCTGTAATGTAAAAGACGACAATGAATCTGGACCACGTTACAAATTAGCTTAAGCTACTCGGGGTCGGGTCTTGTGTTGCTTGTATCCAATGTGTTCCTAGTCCTGGAGCTTTTTGTTGGTGTCAAGATTCTCAGCACTTTGGAGAGCATGCAAACACGAGACACTGTTGTGAGAAGGAAACGTGTTCAATGGCTTCCCACGTAGATTTCCATATTTTGTATTATGCTGGTGTATTTAAAGTTATGAACTATTTTATGCTTCCCAAAGGCAGACAATCTGGGGGTTATTTAAATGATTTCTTACAAAGTCAAGGTTACTCAGAGGACAACCAGCATGTAAAACTGGTTTTTCAAGTTTAACCTCATCTCTCATAGTTCCCTGAAACAGGGGAAACTCTGCCTGAACTCTTTACACTGCTTACCCCGAGATAACACCTCTTACTGACACCTGGAAAATTACAAGGAGATGGACTCTGTGTACAGCACCCTTTGAGGAAGAATCTGGATCTTATTCAAAGATGGCATAATTGTTTACTATGACCTTCTTTCTTATATTAAAAGAAACAGATTCAAGTTGAAAATCAGGGCCATCGTCAATAACCTTTTTAACTTGTGTAGCTCTGGCTGGCCTTGATCTGCAGCACTGTGGAAACTTGACTTGACGACATGGACCTGCAACCCCAGCAACATAGGAAGTGGAGGCAGGAAGATCGGACGTTCAAGATCAAACTCAGCTACATAGTGAGTTCAAGGCCATCAAGAGCAACATACATGCATGCTAGTTTAGCACTCTTTTTTTTTGGTTTTTCGAGACAGGGTTTCTCTGTGTAGCCTTGGCTGTCCTGGAACTCACTCTGTAGACCAGGCTGGCCTCGAACTCAGAAATCCATCTGTCTCTGCCTCCCAAGTGCTGGGATTAAAGGCATGCTCCACCACTGCCCAGCACAGAGACACTTTCTTAAAGTCTTGGCCATGTTTGTTTACGTACTGACCATGGGTGCTCTCCAGCTGTACTGACAGAGTTAAACCATCATTAATTTCAGCTCATAAAGCAAAAGTCTTAAGTAAAAACACAGTATAGTTTTGGAAAAAGTAGGGGTTTGAGAGTCAGACCTAGGTTTGAGAACTAGCTCTATTACCTAGGTACCCAAGCTGGCACAATCAACTGCCTAACCTCTCTTGAGTCTCAATCTTGCATTTATAAAAGGACCATAATAATGATAATCTCAGGCAGTGCTGTACAAAGTCAGGGTGAAGCCAAAAACGTGTGTTCCTACACATATGTAATTATTTGAATATGAAATGTCTTCTACAGGTTCATGTCTTTGAACATTTGTTCCCAGATGTTGGCACTTGTTTTAAGAGGCTGTAGAATTCTTGGGAAGTGGGTCCTAGCTAAAGAAAGTGCTCCTAAGGGCCAGGCCTTAAGTATTATGGGCTGGGCATGTTTCCAGCCCCAGCTCTGCTTCCTGACTGCTAAGGTATAGCAGCTGCACCATCAGCTCCACCACTATCAGAGCCCCACCCCACCCTGCTTTCTCTCGTGTTGGACTGATACTCTTATACCTCCAGCCAAAGAAGCCCTTCCTCATTTAAGTTGCTTCTGCTGGTATTTTGACACAGCAACAGGGAGATTAATTCAATATGCTCATTATGGGTTCAATATTCAGCACATGCACACACATGCACACACATACACACACATACACACACATGCACACACATACACAATACTTTGGTATTTTGACAACTGACAACAGTTCATCAATACTCCACCATAAAGAAAAAGAAGGGGAAGGACTCTCTGAATAAAGTTCTGGGTGATTCAGTCTGTTTACACAGTATTACCAACCCTCATAAACTGCTGCACAAGGAAGTGGAGCCAGTCTGGGCCACCAGGGAACAGGTTACTGATAAATGGTTTTCACCACACAGTATAGGTGATAGTAAAAAAAAAAAAAAAAAAGGTAGCCTTTCTTTAAGAAAAATGTGGGTGTTTTGTTACCTGCAATACTTTTAAGTATTGTACTGGAGTATCACTTATCAGAAGGGTAGAAGGCTCAAGGGGTGAAGGCATCTGCTGAGGCACCTCTAAGGACTTGAGTTCAGAACCCACATGGTGGAAGGAGAGAACTGATGCCTACAAGTTGTTCTCTGACTTCTCTAGCATAGTGGTTTGTGCATATATTCACATGTATTCATATGTGAGCACACACACACACACAAATAAATAACTAATTAATTAAATGTAATTTTTTAAAGGTAAAAACCATGGTGCTGGAGAGATGGCTCAGTGGTTAAAGTCTACACTTCTTGAGGACTTGGGTCAGCACCCACATGGTGACTCAACCCTAACAGGTAACTGTAAATCCAGTCTCAGATCAGAAGCCCTCTTCTGATCTCTATGGACATCGCATGCTCATGGTACACAGACTACATTCAGGAAAGCACTCAAAATGAAATCTCAAAGAAAATTTAAAAATCACTTATCTTAATACCTGAGTATGGCCACTCTTCTCCTTGGCTGTTTTTCTGGGGAACATTATCCTCACCCACTTTACCCTAAGCCCCAGACTGTTAGGATTGCTCTAAGAATTACGAGTGATGCCTATGAGGTTCCCAGAGCCTTGGCACACAGAGGTTAAAAAGTTAGTAACTGCCGGGCAGTGGTGGCGCACGCCTTTGATCCCAGCACTTGGGAGGCAGAGACAGGTGGATTTCTGAGTTCGAGGCCAGCCTGGTCTACAGAGTGAGTTCTAGGATAGCCAGGCCTATACAGAGAAACCCTGTCTCAAAAAAAAAAAAAGAGAGAGAAAAAAAGCTAGCAACTGTTGATTTGATGGTGGACTGGGAAAATACTATTTACCCATAGGATTGTACAAAGACTTGAAACAGTGCATTCTAGGTGGTCTGGAAGTAAATCCTAATATAATTATTATACATTTTCTAGTTTGAGTCTAAGCTTCATCTATTAGCATACTTATATAACTTTTCACAGTTTTAATCAGTTTACAAAATTGACTTCTGCCATCTTATCCTTTGCATTATTTTATTTTATATATTTTTACATTTTCTTTAGTATTGTATGCGTGCGTGCACATGCCTTTGCATGTCACAGCTCACACGTGAGGAGCTAGTGTCCCCCTTCCAGCTCTCCGGAGGTTTGGGGGATCCAACTCACTTCACATTTATGCAGTTGGTGCTTTTACTCACTCAGCCATCTCACCAGCCCCTTTTGAATTAATTCTAAAACATGTTGAGGCATTTCTGAAAAAGTATCAGAATGTGTGTGGTGTGTGCATGTTCATATGTGTGCTTGCGCATGTGGAGGCTCTCAGAGTTTTTTCAGGTATCTTCTTCAATTGCTCCTGGGTTTATGAACTGAGGCAGGGTCTCTCATTGGAGCCTAGAGCTCTCTGATTCCGCTGGTCCAGCTGGCTTAGGTATCCTCTGTCCCTGCCCACAGAGCTCTGATTAAGTGGGGCTTCACACCCCTTAGGCATTTATGTGGGTTCGTACTTGTCTGGCAAGCGCTTTATCTACTGAGCCATCTTCCCAGCCCCAAAGATCACTTTCTTTAACAACCAGTTTAATACTGGAACCAGCAAGATGGGTCGGTGGATCAAGGCAACTGATAGCAAGCCCGACAGCCTGAGTTGTATCTAGTACCACAGAGTGGGAGTAGAAAACCAGCTCCTACGAATTGTACTCTGACCTCCACATGTGCACTGCGGCTTGTGTGCCCACACATATTAAGTAAACAAATGTGATGGAAAAATAGTTTGATATTTGAAACCTTATCCAATCCTGGAGTAGAGACATTTCTGCCACATATAGTCTGCATTTGAGGTTTC
Source organism: Hylomyscus alleni (assembly GCA_019843855.1). Lineage (NCBI taxonomy): Eukaryota > Metazoa > Chordata > Mammalia > Rodentia > Muridae > Hylomyscus > Hylomyscus alleni. Next base: position 16,071 of record JADRCC010578067.1, read on the forward strand.
CTGTTGGTTTGTTTGTTTGGTTGGTTGGTTGGTTTTTAACATTATTCTTGCAGTTGGGAACATAACTCAGTAGTTGCATGTTTGCCCAGTGTGTGTCAAGGCCCCTAGGTTTAAAAGGCCCTAGCACCATCTGCTCTGCCTCCACCAGAGGTTATTTCCTTAGAAGAAATAGGGTGGGCCACTTTTAGGAGCCATGGAGCATGAGTGGTCTGCAGGGCTGATATCTTCCCCTGTCCTTTAAAAAGTTATTTCAAGGCTGGGTGAGTTCAAAACTGGCCTGGTCTACAATGTAAGTTCCTGGGCAGCCAGGGCTACACAGAGAAACCCTGTCTTAAACAAGCAAACCAACACAAGTGATGTCAGAATTCACGGTCACAAGCTTTGCGAGAAGCGGAAGTGGGTTCCAGGAAGGCCTGAGAAGTACGTCTCACTTTGTGTTTGCTATCTCATCATGTAGATTCATATTTTCATTTTGATTTTATTATCCTTCCTTGTATTGGAAATTGAACCTGGAGTGTCATACTACTAGGCATATAGTCTATGACTGAACTACATCCACAGCCTGGCGACTAATGATTTTTAAGTTATAAATATATCACACGCCATTATAAGAAATTTATATATATGAAATTATGGTTTTTGTAACAGTTGTTTAAATACACCTATACACATGAAAGTATAAAAATTATACCATTGTAAAAAAAAAATATGAAACCAAAAAAATGAGGAAAAACTTAACCTCTCTATGTAAGTATCACAAAATAAATTTTTACAGTTTCAAAAAATAAGTTATTTAATTTTATATAGGTGGAAAGACAAAATTTAACTATGAAAAAATTCACACTACCTTAGCCTTTTCGAATTAATTCAAAGAGATTTATGAGTTTGATCTATTATGGGTTTGAAGAGGAAAAAAATTCACCATAAGAAAGCTCGTTTTACCCATAGCTCCTAGCCTCAAATATGCTCACATACAACTTTGAAAGTCCACTGACACTTCTTAAAAACATTGGCTAAATGACCTACCTGATTTCACCAAGCACATGAAACTGATGAGAAGGCACAACCTCAGCATAGGGAACCTCAAGAGATCATGTGTCCCAAACACAAGGACGTGTCCCACTCCGCAGAGCCTGGCGTTCCCGAGTTCCCGCGTTCCCACCCTGAAGTCTGGCGGACTCCAAGCGAGCTCACATAGGGCTAATCCCGAGTCCGTGACAACAGGAAGTCCCCGAGGGAGGTTCTGTGGCGCTGTTAGTCCTGTCGGGATCTTTGGCTCCTCCTCTTTGCAATGAAAGGTCTGGGACTTTCTGCTTGCACAACTGGTGCATATGTTAATGTGTCATTTGCATTTAAAGGATGACGAGTAAAAAGTTTCCTTCTTCGTGGGCGGTTTACTAGCTGTTTGGCTTGATGTGTTGAAATCAACCTCTTTGGGATCCTTTTCCTTTATGAATGAATCCAGGATGACAAATCCGGGTCAGTATTTCCCTATCACCACTGTGTATACAAAACCACTTTCATATTAACTCACATGCACGTTCTCCACAGAGCAGTCTTTAGACTTTTTATTAAGAACATTTCATTAAGTTCAGTTATACAGCCGTATTTATGAATATATCTATGCTTCAGATTTGTACTTAACTTTCTTACTTCTCATCCAGAGTCCTTGTCTCTCTCATAGCTGAGTATTTATTTTTGAATTTTATTAATTGGGGATGGCAGGTGAATATGGGTTGCGGTCCCTGTCCTTCCATGCATGGTCTTGGGGTCAGGCCTGGGGACAAGCAATCTCTCCCATCCAGTTGTCTCCTTAAAGGAGAAGTACACGTCTACATCTTTCCAACCTTTCTAAGGCTAAAAGTAACCAATCCTGCTCTCTGAGGTAACTGTGGGTGAGGGTAATTGAGCAGTAGAGAGGGTACGGTCATTAATGACAGGATACATTGCAAAGTGATGTAACCCTCTTTCTAGTGAAAATTCCCCTTTGTGTATTTTATAACCTTTAAAATAGTAAGGACAAACAAAAACTAACAACAACAAAACCCACATTTTTCACTCAAACCTCAGGCATCCGCCATTAGTCATCTAGCACTGCCTCTGTGTCTGTGTGTAGTGCTTCTTGCCATAGATATGTGGCCTCAATCAATAAAACATTTATGTCTCAACTTTCTCAATCATGAAACGAAGATTAGATCTCTTGACTCCCGGGGTTATGCAGGTTAAATGAGGTATGCACGCTGAAGCCTTCAGCACTGCGCCTGCTGCCAAGGTCATTAATTGCTCCCGCCTCTTGCTAACTCCAGGTACTATCCTCCAGGTTACACAGCTGACGCCATCCCCACCCCTCTGAAGACTTGCTATAGAACTGAAAAGGGGGCTTCAAGAGGAACTTGAGGAATGGGGGCCTCCTTCTAGATCTTTCGTGAACACACTGCAGGAACACACTGTAGTGTGCTTTGCTTTGTGGTCCTGCCTGGAAATGAATTAAGGAACTGTAAATAGGAAACTCAAATCAACCCGCTTTTCTGCTTTGCACTTGCTCTAAGGCTTGCTCCTTTGAAAACAAGGGCTCTTTAAGCTCTTTAAGTTCTATCTCTTTAAGGAACCTGCCCTGGAATGTGCCGCTCCCTGCTGGGTCAGTGTACCAACCTGATAAGTATTTGCTGAGTTCCCATCAGTCTTAAGTACCTAGCCAAGGTACTTTAGGGACGAAACTAGCCAATTCTCAGTTATAGGAATAAGGGTCAGGGTGCAGAGTGGTCTTCTCCGTGTTATTAATGGTTAGAACACAGAAATTCCCCTAACTTCATGGCCGGGTGCTCAGTTTTCGTTCCAGCATTAAATGTTGCAGAGAAGCAATGGAGGAACCCATTTTTTCTCTTTTAGAGGAGTAGGAAATGTTGACACTGTAATAACAAATACCAACTGTGCAATAGGAAAACAAAACACTCCAAAGGTGGGGGAGAAGGGGAGAGTGTAGAAGTGAGTCGGCACAAGGACGCTTATCTGTTTAGTGGGTGGAGACAGGATCCAGGGCCTTGGGCTAAGCAGGTGCTCTTCCACCAGGCTGTCTCCCCGGCCCTGCAAGGGATCCTTTAACGGAGGAATACTTCTGTACTTTAATTGTGGTGATGTCCATAAAAATCCATGCAAGGAGATTACAGAGAAACACGCAGGTACACGCACACACTCGGACACACGTGTGCATGTGCTGCTGAGTCTCTGGGTTGTACCAATGTCTATCATTTTCTGGTTTTGATAGAATGTTACCTACTTACATAAGATGTTGCGTTGATGGGAAACTGGGTGTGTACACAAGGACCGTCTTCTATTGTTTTTGCAACTTCTTGTCAACCAATAAATTATTTCAAAGTAAAATGTGTTTTTAAAGCTTACAAAAATGGGTCACCGGAAGAGCATCAATGTAAAGGTATTCTGTGGAAGCCCTGCCGATATCTCTGTCAGCTGACCAAGAATCTCTCAATTCCTATGGCCTTATTAAGGGATAATTCACAAATGTCCTCAGTCCAGCCTTTTATCATCACCATCTTTATTTAGTGTACTTTTCTGTTTTGTTTTGGTTTTTGGTTTTTTTCGAGACAGGGTTTCTCTGTGTAGCCCTGGCCTGGAACTCACTCTGTAGAGCAGGCTGGCTTCGAACTCAGAAATCCGCCTGCTTCTGCCTCCCAAGCCTCCCAAGTGCTGGGATTAAAGGCGTGCGCCACCACCGCCTGGCTTTAGTGTACTTTTCTGATACAGAGTCTCATGTAGCCCTACCTGGTTTCGAACATGCAGGCAATGAACATCCTACACTCCGGCCTCAGGCTCCCAAGTGCTGGGACCCTATGTGTGAATCTCATCTCCAGCCTACAGTGTACTGTGTGCTTGCTCTCTCTTTCTCCTCTTCTCCCCACTCACCACAGACAGCAGGGTAGAAAGGGGCAGTCCGGCTTCTACTGTACGGACTGAAAGGGCAGGTCTGCGGGTGTGATGGAGCTGGGGAGACGGAGCTTGATTATTCTCTCTATTTGACAACCAGGAAAGGTGACCTGTCACAGCCCCATGACTCACTGTAACACTCTTTGCCAACCTGCTGGCTCTCACTCGGAATACAAGTTCAGAAAGGTGAGTCAGTGTCCTTGACTCATCCAACAGAGAGGTTAGGTTTATACTCCCCAAACTGCGCCTCTCTCCCCTCGCCCTCCATCCCTCCCATCTTCCTTCACTTCCTCCCTCCCTCCCTCTCTCCCTCCCTTCTTCCCTCCCTCCTTCCCTCCCTCCCTCCCTTCCTTCCTTTCCTTCCTTCCTTCGGATAGTTTTCAGTTCTTGGATTCCCCACCCCCCTGTTTCGTTATGTTTGTCACCACTAAGCCCTGCCCCTAAATAGTTTTCAGTTCTAATTTAATTTCTTTTGTATTGTTTATTTTTGCAGTGCTGCAAGCTGAACCCAGGGCCTTGAGCATGCTCAGCAAGCATTCCTCCACCGAGCACATCCTCTGCCTTCTTTCCTTCCACACTAGAAACTGAACCTAGGCCCAGAGATTCCAGAACACTGCTAAGCCAGTGAGTTAGACTCTCCGGCCTTTTCAAATTGTGTTTTGAGACACGGTCTAGCTAAGCTGCACTTGCTGGAGGCTGGGGAGATGGCTCCGTTGGAGAATTGATGTCCATGAGCATGAAGGCCTAAGGTCAGATGCCTGGCCCCCGTGTAAAAACCTCACACCCCACACAAGAAGTTGAGCGTGGTAGGCCCTGTAACCCAGTACTGGAAATGAGGAGACAGAGGATCCCTGGGCTTGCCAGCCAGTCTAGCCCTAGATTCCCTGAGAACTTGTAGCATGAAAGTACATATGTGTATGCAGCAGAAATGAATGAAACAAGAGGCCATGAATTTGAAAAGGAGTAAGGAAGGGTATATGGGGGAGAAAGGGGAGGAGGAAATGATATTATATGATATTATAATGTTAATGTTAAATATTATAATCTCAAAAATAACTTTATAAAAGGTGGAAAGTTATTGAGGAAGACAACTGATATTGACCTCTGACCTCTACATACATAGCTACACACACATATGGACATGAACATAGATACACATACACACACACAAACACACACACACGCACAGAGTTGCATAGTCTAGTTTAAACTTGCCATCTTCCCACCTCAGGGAGTCTCAGTAGGGAGACTTGATTATATATGTATGGTAATATATTTGGCTTCTCTTCTCTCTCCTTCGGTCTCTCCCACCCTTTCTTCTTTTTTGTCCTCCTCTTCTTCTCCCTACCCCCCATCCCCTAACAAGCAGATAACATGACTGAAACCCACGATGGAAGACGAGAACTCCTAAAAGTTGTCCTTTGACCTCCATATGCATGTATGCAAATAATAATAATAGCAATAATAATGACAATAATAAAGTAATAATAAAATGCTTAAGAAGTATATTTCTGGGCTGGAAAATGGCTTAGTGGGTAAGAGCACTTGTTGTGCAGACATAAGGACCTGAGTTCAAGTCTCCAGTTCCCATGTGAAAAGCCAGGCATAGAGTCACACACCTGTAATCCCAGAGTTGTGGACAGAGACGAATGAATAGGAAGAAAAGGTAGCAGGCTTCTGAGCAAGTCCCAGATTCCATGAGAGACTTTATCTCGAAGGAATAAGGCAAGGAGGACCACTTGTGTCCACATACAACCCAATCACACAATTACACACACACACACACACACACACACACACACATACACACACACACACACATGGCAGGCCTCATAATATCAACCATAAAGAAAGCTTATCATTATTTCCAGACATGCTGGTTACAACAGGAAGATAATTTGAGGTCTGAATCCCCAGCCCAGACAGCACAGGGAGTGAAGAATCTTACTTCACTAGGGGTCGGGGAACTGATGGGTTTTTTTCATGGCATCCAATTATATGTTCAGAAAGCATGGATTCCAGCCAGGCAGTGGTGGCACACATCTTTAGTCCCAGCACTTGGGAGACAGAACCAGGCACGTTTCTGAGTTTGGGACTAGCCTGGACTATATAGTGAATTCCAGGACAGCCAGGGCTACACTTAAAAACCCTGCCTCAAAAATAAAACAAAAACAAAAACAAAAAAATAAAAACAACAACAACAAAAAA
>JADRCC010578069.1:0-13464 GCA_019843855.1 Hylomyscus alleni
TTCTATTACTGTCCTATTTAAAGAATTATCCTATTAGAGCTGTAAATAGAGGAAAAAAATCATTACCTTTGCCACATAGATGTCTCCATATTGTCTAGTTGAAACCATTCTGTTCAATCTACTTAATGTGCTTGAGTAAAAGTTTAGTCTTTTTTATCTTCTTACCCTCAAGGTGGCAGCATGTAATGGGTTCACATGTAGCCCCCCTAAGTGGCTTGGAAAGGGCATCGAGATCCAAGTACTAGTACACTGTGCTGTAATTGTTCACTCTTGCCTCCCCCTACCACATCCTTTGAATGCCTTGTGACTACTCTGTTAGCATCACCTCTCAAGTCTGAAGGCAGTATACTAAAGTCTGTATTCTCTCTCCTACCCCTTCTCTCTTTCTGTTCAGAAACTGGAGTTTTCCTTTCACTCAGTTTCACTTCAAGTTACACTGGCCTATCGACTACTCTAATTTTCAGTCACATTTTCCTTTTTGTCTATAGTTTAAGAGTTGTCCAATGCACAGTCCTTGAAAAGGTTTACTTAACTCTTGCTCCAGTGACAACACTTTACCCCTCAGTTTGCTGAGGAGTAAATCAGGATGCTTGCCATAGTCCTGGTGCCATAGCATATTGAAGATGCTCTACCTTTGCTCAACCAGATGATAATGTAAACCCACTCAGTATGGTGGTTTCTTTGGGGGTGGATGTTGAATGAGAGAATTGTAGTTTTATAGCTCCACTTGATAGTTTATATAGCTTTTGGAACCAGAAGTGATTCAGTATGAGATGAATGTGCATTTTCTCAGCTAAGTTGGATATTTGTATTTGTTTAGCAATGGGAACCAGCTCTGGCACACTGGGGTATAAAATACTGAAACCAAAGACAACAAAGACAACTTCTAAGGTCCAGTAGGTCAATTATTCACTGAATGCATCAACTGAAAAAAATTAGTTGGAATTCCCTATTGTAACTTAAATGTGATTGAAGCTATAAATATGAAGGAACTTATTGAAGACTGTGTCTTTTCTCTTCACTTCTAGTATTGATTTTTAAGTTGGTCCCAATTATCAGTTATGTAAAACATTATCACCTTTACTGGGTCTTGCAATAGTTAATGCTTATATTCATGGTACATCATTTTCTAGAAGTTATCCATCCCTAATATCTTGGTTTATTTACAGACTTTTAAAAAATTATTCAGGTCTAAAAAAGAATAGCAGTTATGATGCCATGATTACACATATATGTGTATATATTCTTTGTATTATTGTTATAATTACATGTATGATAATACATGTATAAATACATGGGATATAATTTAAGCTCATTGTCTTCTAAATTCTAATACTGTGTAATGAACATTTGTGTAGTTTTGGTTTCTATTACTCTGAACTCAACCATGAAGAAATTTACACACACACACACACACACACACACACACACACACACACACACCTCAATCCTATCCTTTAGAAGTTTCTAGTTTTCAATCCCTAGGAATATTCTATAATAATTGCTACTGTAATACCCATCCATGACTAAGAACTCTTAAGCCATATGCATTGCTTCCGCTAAGAATAGTATTGAATATTAAGTTTGTGTTTCTACAAAACTATTTCTGCCAAATTACCCCAGTTCCAATCAATTATGTTGTGAGTCTAATTCTGACAGTATAATTCCCTTTCACATGGTCTTTTGCTTACTTGCAAATACATAGTTCCCTCCTGCTATGTAAGTGTTGCCACAGAAATTTGCAGTATTATAGATGGAGGGTCTGGTAGGTGCAAGTAAGAGTCTATCCATAGAGAGCTCATAACTGTAATAATTTCCAACACCATGAACTAGATTCATGTGAGAAAAGAGCGTCCCAACTAGTTCTGTCTGCAATGAAGTTAATGTAAGTATCCAGGGAAGACTTCAGATGAGCATGTAGCTGACTTGGTTCATGTTAACTCCAAGAATTTTATAACTCTAAAAAAGGGCAATTTCAATATATGACAGCACTGTGTTACTCCCTGTAGTTTTTGAGACAGTCTTAGAAGCAATCAAACATAATGATCTTTGCTATTCCATTTCAGCATCATTGTGTAATTTCCCTGAGTGGAACAAAGACCAGGAAGGAGGAGACAGAAAGGGGAGAAAGGGTGGGTCATATGTACAAGAAAAATGGGAACCCATCTGGAGCCAGTACTAAGGTGTCTAAGCACATAGTGACTGTGAGCTTTGGTAAGTGTGGAAGATTGGGCTAAAACAAAATAGCTAAAAGGGGATGTGGGCCCAAGAAACTAATAAGGGCTTCTTAGACCATCCCTGATACCTGTTGAGTTTGGTTGGAGAATTCAGCACTCAGGGAGGTCCCTTTCCTAAGTGTGGAGCAAAGAGAGCATGTGGGAAGACATGCAATATGCATCTATAACCCCAGAACTGGGGGTCAGAGACAGGGAGACCTTTGGTGACTCTCTGTCCAACTATCCTAGCCTACAGAGCAAGCCACAGTTTCAGCAAATGAAACTTGTTTCCAAAAATAAAATGCAAAGCAATAAAAGAATATAGCTAACATCAACCTCTGGTGTTTGCAAGTACATGTACGGATGCATATACCTACAGCTGTATACATACAATAAAAATCCAAATGATGTCTAGATGGTATATGATAACAAACATACCAATTAAAATATACTGCATTCAACAACACAATGAATCCTGAAAACAGCCTTGAACTGTATTCTAAAGTTTTACCACTGTATGGGGTGTGTGGAGTTAACTTAGGTACTTAACATCTTTGTGATTCAATCCCTGCATAGAATGAGAAAAGGCACAGAATATTAAAATGACTACATTAAGCACCCATGAGGCTGCACCACAGAATCAAGCTCACTGATCAAGGTATGCTAATATGTTTTCTTGAGTACAGTAAATGTACCCTTGTAAGGAGTCTCTTAAAAGTTTAAGGAAACACAGTTCCAAATAATTGATTATTAGATATCCTCCCTCGAAAGAAATAATAGAAAGAGATGGAGGGATAAATGAAATGGACGTTGTCTTGTCAACGCACATGGTAATGAATGAGAGGCTGGGGCTTCGGCTTTCCCCGCGGCACTTCTGTCCACTCACCAGGCCGATCAGCTTGCCCTGGCACTTCTGTCTACTCACCAGGACCAATCAGCTTGCCCTGGCACTTCTGTCCACTCACCAGGACCGATCATAACTGTGGTTCAGTGTTTTGGAGCCGAGTTGTTTTCATTCACACTAAAAATCCTATGAAAATAATGAATTTAGCCAGTAACAGAACGTCTAATCAACAGACAAGCCGCAATGCAGGTCACATCAAAAGCAGAGCCATTCAGTGTCTTTGCCACGTTACTAATCAACAATTGGAAGGGTCATTGTGCTGCTAGCGGGGAATTTGAGAAATATGCCATTATTCACAAATTTTAACTCTTATTTCCTTTCTTTAAAAAATATTTTTAATTTTAGTCCTCCTAAATTGTCTAATTTTTATTCTAATCAGCTAACAAACAATATCTTAAAGGTAGATCACTTTGCTTTGATGTGTGACTTAGCCAGAAAAGAACAGGCAGCAATTCTATGTTTTCGGACTCTGTATTGCTCTTTTTAAAAAGTATTTTATATGTATAAATGCTTTGCCTGCATGTATGTCTATGCACCACATCTATTCCTGGTGCCCATGGAGGCCAGGAGAGGGCATCAGATCCACTGTAAATAGAATTATATATGGCTGTCAGCAGCCAACTGTGTGCTGGAAATTGAACTTGGGTCCTCTAGAAAAGCAGCCAGTGCTTTTAATTTTGGTGCCATCTCTTCAGCCCTAACTTTGTACCTCTCAAATACATCCTTTACTGATATCATTCATAGTTTATAAAAAATGAAGTATTTAAAAGGACAAGCACACATGTATCTTTCTTAAAATAACTTTAAAACAACTACAAAAACATATTGAGCTTCGCTTTATGTATTTTTCCTTAACAAAACAAGTTTAATCAGGACCAAGCCATTAAAACAACAACTTACATTTTGTTAAATATTCTAAAATAATTTTATTGTCATTCAAAAAAAATCTTGTCTTACCTCAAGGTTAACACACAGAATTGTAGACAAATGTTTGAAATGATGCATTTTATAGTAACCCTGAAATTTTTGTTAGAGCTTGTCTATCTGGGTTGAAATATTAGTGGGGTACTGCTATTAAACATGTGAAATTATATATGTATCCTAATATACATTCATAAATTGAAAAGAATATGAACAGATTCGCTTATCTACTTTTGAGGGCTTCTTTTGCTTTGCTTTCCAAGCAGACTTCAATATTTATGTCCTATGAAGTTTTGAATCAGCTTGGAATCCCAGCTACTCAGGAGACAAACAGGAAGAACAAAAGTTCAAGTCCTGCCTAAACTAGAAAATGAGTTTAAGGCCACTTGGCCAACTTAGTGAAACTATGTCTTAAAAGAAAAAGTAAAAAAGGACTGAGGATATAGCTTAGGGGCAGAGCACTTGCCTAGCATGTGCAGTATTCTGGATTCATTTTGCCTTCCCCTTAATGCTCACATACTGAAAACACAATCATTCTCAAGCACTGTGCTGTGCCCATTTTCATGTTGAATTCAATTTTCAAAAGTATTTGATGGTGTATTGATTTTGATGAGCCTGGCTTTCTTTTATCTGAGTGGTTAGTTCCTATTGAGCTCCACCACACACCATGGGCATTGGTCTAAAACCCTGATTTCCTTAACGTTAATTTCAAAACACTAACAAAAACTTCACCATCCCTAGCAACTCAGTAGATATAAGAAGGATGGTGAAATAAAGATGTCCATTTAGATTTATGCCAATTAGTGCTAGCACTTTTAAAATTCACAGATGAACATGTAGAAGAATGGTAAAGTAAGAGAAAGAAATGATAAGAGAAACCAGTGCCTTGGAATATGTTTAGATCTTCAAATGACATAGCTTCCTCTGTTTTCTTCCCTTTACAACTCATTTTTTTCTATTTGTCTTCAGTTTTCAATATGGACTCCAGAAACGCCCCCTTGTGACTTCTTATCCACCAAGGATGAATTGGCTATGCTATGAGTGCACCTCAATTATACTTGGTTGTTGTTTCTGTGGTAGCCCAAGGCACACTCCCCATCATGACCCACTGACATGTCTACCTCCTGCTAAGATGGTATCACTTAAGTCAGGAACAAGCTATGCTCAGATATCATGGATAACATGGTGGTGCTGTGCAGACTTGGAACTGAAGTGGTTTTGTTGGGGATGTGATCTCACCAGTTATGCAGAGTGAGGGACAGCTGAGTTATAAGACTTCTGATTGACATTAGATCATGAACCCTCATGTATGCGTGTGTGTGTGTGTGTGTGTGTGTGTGTGTGTGTGTACATGTTCACATACATATTCAGTCTTCTAAAAACCAGATACAGATGCACCTATCACCTTTTTACATTTCTCAAAGATTTATTTCATTTTTTAAATTATTTTCACATATGAGTGCAGGTTCTTGTAGGGGCCAGAAGAGGGAATCATGTCCTCCGTGACTGGAGTTACAGGGAGTTGGGAGCTGCCCCATGTGGGCGCTGGAAAGCAACGCAGGTCCTCAGCAAGAGCCGCATATCTTGCAAGCATGGAGACATCTCCCCAGCCCATTACCTTTCCTCTTTTGTAAGACTATCTGTATTTGTTGCAAGTTTAAGACTATTTCTTGTGAAATTTTCTCGACGCTTTCCAGTAATGAATATTGCGATTGCCCCTTTGCTGCCTTTACCTTTGATCAGCCCAGCTACTAGGGGGAAATGATGGGTATTTAAATACCAGCCACTTAGTACAACAGAACTTTTCCAAGGGCAACAAGAGGCAGTCCTTAGCAATTGGTGGTTCGAAATATGCTCATTATTTTAGCTGCATTAAAAATATAGAGGAACGAGGAGCATGAGGCTATAATTAGGCAGAGCCTGGAGCAAAGGATTTATAAATATGGTGGGAGAGAAACAATGAAGATGAGTCTTAGATACCCTGTTCCATTGTCTCTCTTCCCAAACAAAGTGTTAATTAAGAAAGAAAGGTAGAGCTTACAAAGAGAACTATTTCCTTTCTGCAGCATATGCTGGATGCTAATAACATTAAATACCAAGGCTATTCAGCAACCGAATAATTCAGCCTCTTATTGTGCATGGTTCCCTTGATAAGGGACAAAAAATTACATTTAAGATTCTGCTCTGTCTCTTACATCTTTGCTATAAATTGTCCCCAGATTAGTGCCATTAATCATATTTTTGTAGACAAAGAAATGAGACTCACTGTAAGCAGTCATACTCTTAAAAGATTTAAAAAATTCAGAAGGTGAAGGTAAGGTTCTGTCAGCTTCTAGAATATAGCGATCTTTCAAGAAACAGGTTTAGTAAAGGGCAATCTGAGGAAAAACAATTATTAAAATATAATAAAATCACCCCTTTGCTAACTTTTCTTTATTCATGGTGAGGCTGCTAAACTACTAATTTATTATCATTATTACTACTATTGAAACTATTTGTTTTATTGGAAAATTATTTTTAAGGAGCAAATTATTTACAGGTTACTTGAAGAGTCCTAATTTAGTTTCTCTGAAAGTATAGTTCCCACATTTGTTTTTCAGGTTCATTCTGCCCATCAAACATTTCCACGATGGACACATTATCTACTGTTGATGTACTGAAGACAGGAGCACAATAGTCCTTTGTCACAGAGCAATCAAAAGATGAAAGGTCAATGTACAAAAACACATCACACATCTACAAAGCAATAACTCAAATGTCTGTGTTAAAACACCATTTAACATAGACACAGGACCTCTAGACCGGTTAAGCTATAAACATTTAGAAGGGAAAAGAGACTTTAATGTGGAGAATTATAAAATTTTATTTAAGGCGCTGAAAAAGAGGCATAGTAAATTCATATTCATGTGTGAGTTTGACATTGTGAAACTGAGGTGAACTGAATCAAAGTCTTAACCAATTCTTCATGAACTCTGACTTGATGACTGGAATAATAAAAGATGATAAAAGACAGGGCCAAGAATATACAAATAAAGTCTGTTGAGAAAAGAATGAGACCAGGAACTAACCCTAACCAAAAGCATAAACTGTAGTGATAAATAAAACAATATTGGCAGATAGATAAGTGATCAACTATTTTAAAACACAAGTATGACTTTGAGTAGGAAAGAGTCTTAAACAACTCATAACAAACCACCAGTGAGGAGAGAAAGGCTAGGTTTGAAGTGATTGAACTCCCATGCGCAAGAGCACAGCAATGACCGATCTCTGAGGAACCCAGGAGCAACGTCATCAAATATATTGTATGCACATAGGAAATTCTCAATGAGGGCATAAAACAAACCTCCTAGTTAAAAAATTACTACAAATGTTGGTCAGGAACCGCTGAATGTATTTAAAACCTCAATGAGCTCACACGGTAATGTTTCCTGCATATCTAGCTCAGTAAGAAAAACCAGCAGCAATGGATACAGGTGATTCATGAAAGGGGAAATTTATATGACAAAATTATTTTAAAAATTACCTTACTTTTCATGAATCTAAGAGATCAAGACATCAAAATAACACCACTTTATAATCTTCAGATTGGAGAAGATTCATTAAAACCAATATTTGTTATTAAAATATCTTTTCAAATTAATGATTTTAAATTTATCAATCACTTTGCAAATATTTTCTCAAATTTTGAGTTTATACCTTTTTTATTTAAATTTTTATGACATCAAAAGGGTTTAATAGCTACACCTGGTTATTCAGCCCTGTAATCACTTGAGAAGCTGAGGCAGGAGGATCAGTATGCCCAAGGCCTGCCTAGACCTTTAGACTCTGTCTCAAATAAGAAAAAAAAAAAAAAAAACCCAAAAAAAACAAAAAGAAAGAAAGAAAAAGAAAAACAACAACAAGAAAAAGACAAAAACAAAAAACAAAACCCAAGATTGGATTTAGTGTTCCTCAGTGCTACGTAGAGAATTTATCTATTATGTGCAAGGCCTTAGCTTCAATTGCCAGTAACACACATAATCACACACTCACTCACATAATACACACACACACACACACTCCTCCTATAGACATACAGCACAAACACATACACACACAGATACACATATGGATGTACACATATACACATACATATACACATACATAAACACACACAAACACATATACATACACTCACATAACATAAACACACATGTACACACATACATACACAGACTCACACAAACACATATATTTTTCTCTTTTAACCATTCTAGTAGGTTTGAAATACTATGAAATTATTATCTTTGAATACTAAACTTTATCATGTTCTGTTATATTAATTAGAATTCTGATTATAATGTTCCATGACACTTTACAAAGCTAGCAGTTTTAATTTTTAGGCCAAGCAGAATTTTAAAAATTTTACAACTTAATAAATTTCTTGGAGACAGAATTTTGAATTTAAATGTATTTTTTAATATACTTGAATAGTTTGCCTCACTCCTGATTCATGGACAGCATCTTTTTAAAACCAAGAATGGATATTGAGTTTTATCATGTGCTTTCACTAAATCGTCTAAACATCTTTTTTTCTTTAATGTACTAATAAATAATTTAATATACTAATAATGTGATTCACAATCACAATTAAAAATACAAAGTATCCTTTTCTTTATATAGTCCCAAGTTTCTGATCTATGTCTAACTGGAGAGATGGCTTAGTGGTTAAGAGCACTGACTGCTCTTCCAGAGATCCTGAGTTCAATTTCCAGCAAACACATGGTGGCTCATAACCACCTGTAATGGAAACATAGCACCTTTTTACAATTAGAATTCTGATTATAATTTTCTGTGATTTTCCTTGCCCCTCACCCCTCTGGATTCCCTATCATCTGATGACGACTTCCTATCCTTTATAAAATCAACATTTTAGATTTCACTCATGAGGGAAATAGCTTGATACTTTCTTTTCTGTTCCGGTTCCACTTCATGTATCACCAGATCCATCACAATCACTGCAAGACACAGGATTTCAGTTATTGTCATTCTGCCATTGTCTTTGAGATAGAATTGGAGAAATTAAGACTAGCTGATATTGCTTTTCATCATTTAGTAAAGAGGCAATAGCAGAACAGTGTTCCGTATTCCTATCCCAATTTCTAAATTATAGATGTGCTTCTATTCTTCCAAAATTCAGCATTTGTCAATTTATCGAGTTGTTCTCTGTCCTAAGGAGATATATTTCAAAGTATCTCATGTGTTCCTACATTCTTCAGGAATAAACATAAGTTTTCAATATTAGAGTTGCAAGAACAGTTCCTCTGAAGAGAAGTGGACCATTTTGCTGAATTGGACTTTCAGTGGAGGGTATGGAACATCTATCTTGCGATCCATTATAGTCAGAACCTGTAGTTAATGGCTGGGAATCTACTTTATCTTTTAAAAGGACAAACTCTAATTGTGGTTCAAATTAAACATCTAATGAAAGTAACTGCCCAGCAATTGATCAAAACTAATGGCGAGCAGCTTGCTGTAGTTAAGTCACCCTTTTGTTTGCTTAGCATAAACACTAAAGGGGCTTAATGCAGTTTACTCATGTGCCAGAACCTCTAGGGAAAGGCCAGCCAATTACTGTGGGAACCCGAAAAAGAGGAATTGATCTAAAAGTTCGTGCAGTTTCCTTTTTTGCTATTCAAAAAAATTATAACACTTAGATTTGTTTCATGCTCTGACAAAGAAAAATAGAAAATAGCTAGTAAGCAACAAGGAGGCAATAAAAGTCAAAGGAGGGAGTTTCGTCATTTGAAATGAAATTTTCAATGAATTTACTTTTGAGTTGTGCTTCCAAATTATTGAAATTATACTTCTCACAATAACTGAATGTCATGCTTATTGTTACTATAATCACACTTACATACTACAATAAGTAATGTCATTAAAACTACTCTAACATACATGACAAAACCTGTAAGTTCATAATCCCACAATTGGATTGGTGGGTTTTTTCCTATGGGTTGATTTCTCTCCTGTAGAGATACAATATTCTATATTTTATAGCTGCTACATCAACATGAGAGTTATGAGAAATTGTTGTCTATGTTGAACCCTTCAAAATTTATCTAGCCTTAAGCTTTCAAGTTGTGTGGGAAAATGGTAGATTATACTATATAAAACCAACAATATTATAGTCTTGTGCCTTTCTGGAATAAGAGGTACTAACGTTGCTTTGTTGGATGTGTTCTACCAAGTATCAGTGACTAGGAGATAGAACAAAGTGGCAAAGTAATCTCATTTTTATCTTTATTCATTGAATTTTTTTTTGTACAAAGATGCCTGTTTATTCAGGGATAAATTTAGTTAGAAGTGAATGTTTATTCCTGAGTGCTCATACCTCCATCCAATACAGAGAAAGTGCCATTGAAGAGACTTAGAAGGATTCTTAATTTTCACATTTGAAATACCTTTCTCTTTCAGTGATTTATGCTAACTTTGTTTATTATGATAACCAGTTTAATGTTTATTTATATTCTCATAGCATCATATTCTATATCACAAATTCATACAAAAAGATTTATAAAACAAAAGCAGAAATGCCTTAAACACAGAAAATGCACATATATTAAATAATTGGGCGGCTGAAGAAGTATTTTCATTCAATATATTCTGATTATGCTTTCCCCTCTATAATCCCCTCCCAGATCCTTCTCACTTCCCCACTACTCAAATCTACACCCTCTCTCTCTCTCCTCTCTCTCTCTCTCTCTCTCTCTCTCATTAGAATACAATCATACATCTAAAATACTACTACTGATACTAGTAGTTCTCCTCTTCCTAATAATAATAATAATAATAATAATAATAATAATAATAATAATAATAAAATAAGATAACATAGAAGCAAACAAGAATAGGATGAAGCAAAAACTAATATAGATGTTAACATGCACATATTTGTCCACACAGAAAAACCATAAAAATGAAATCATAAACCATAACATCTAAGCAAACTATCTGTAAAGAAAACAAAGAAGAAGCTCAGACAATGCACTGTGATAAAAGAAAAAAACTTCAAAATAGCATTGATTCCATCCTGTTGGACACCTAATACTGGGAATGTGGCCTTAAGTATGGTTTGTGTACCCGGTAATTTTACACTTAAAGAAAACTAATTTTTCCTTTGTCACTGGCTATGGAGTTGGAATTAGCTTCTGGGTTAGGGATAGAGGCTTGTGTCTACTTCCCTGCTCAGTGCTGGGAATCCATCTGACTTAGACCTGTGCAGGCCCTGAACATGTTGCCATTCTGTGAGTTAATTTTGTGCCAGTTTGGTAGTATCTAGAAGGCCTTGTCTCCTTGGTGTCTTCTCTCCCCAATGGCTCTTACACTTTTTCTGATACCTCTTTAGAATTCTTCCATGGGTCCTAAGGTGAGGGATTTGATGAAGACATCCCATTTAGAACTGAGTTTCCAAGATTTCTCACTCTCTGAACATTGTCCAGTTGTGGATCTTGAAGTGGAAGCTTCTAGTTGTGTCATGTGATACAGACTCACAAGATGTTGTGCTTCGGGCAGACCCATGGGAAGACGTGATGTTTCAAGAGGGTATAAATAGGACTCAATGGACAGTGACAGGGGTCTTGCACAACTAGCCTTGCAACACTTCATTGGTCTCAATCTTCGTGATCTTCACTTTGTTGTGCGAGTCATGGCAGAGAACTCCTGGCATCCCGGCTAGTTCTGGTCACTCTTGCTGACTTGTGCTGATTCAGTGGAGGTCTGACTTTTTGCTGGATTCTGCCACCACTGCTAATTCGTGTTTGGTATCCTGACACTACTATACTGGACTGCTGGTGTCCTGTAAATAGAGATTAGAATTGCTGCCCCTTCCTTCCCCCAAAAATCCCTACTTTTAAACAGGTCCACATCCTCTTGTCCTATTTAAGGTCTTTTCACCCCTACTTTTGGACAGTGGGCTAGAAAGGGGGTTGAAGCATCTGAGAATTTTTATTAAAGTAGTTTTGAAAATCTAGGTCTACAGGGTCTCTGTATTTACTCCCATATTCTACAGGAGGAAGCAGCTCAAATGATTACTGAGCCAGATACTGATCTAGACCCAGAATGTCGAGAGGAGTTATTTTATTCCTGTGCTTAATTAGCATAAAATAGTATTTGGTTTTCCCCTAGGTCCATGGGGTATGTATTACTTGGAATTCTAGCTACTTAAGTGAGACTGAACATGAGTTTCATCTCACAGACTGGGCCTTAATTTCACTCAAACAGTACTTGGCTACTCCCATGACTTTTGTGCCACAATTGCACCAACATATCTTGTAAATGGTTCACCATTGTAGACTGAAGGATTTCTAGCAGGGCTAGAAATATATATATATATATATATATATATATATATATATATATATATATATGGCATTCTAATGATATTCACCCTTCCTCTCTTTATTATCTCCTCTCACCCTCTTGCCTATCCCACCTCCATATTAGTCCCCTTCCTACATCAATGATTGTTAGTTTTGCTTCACCTGTGCCTGGCTATTGTGTAGACCCAGTCAGGCATCTATAGCTTGTCTGAGTTTGTAATTCCTCTTGCCCAGAAGGTGGGATTTCATAGTCCCTTCTCTATCTTCAAGCTCTTATATTCTTTCTGCTGCTTCTTCTGCAAAGTTCTCTGAGCCGTTAGAGATTGTGTTTTTTTTTTAATTTAATTTTTTGTACATACAACATATTTTAATGATATTCTTTCCTCTCTCCCAACTCTTCCCAAATTCTCCCACCTCCATATCCACCTAACTTCATCATGTTTTTTCTCTCTCTCTCCTTCTCTCTCAAAAACAAAAATACAAAAAATAGATCAAAACAAACAAGACTAAACTAAACAAAACAAAAAGCATACACAGACAAACAAACAATATCATGAAGTCCATTTTGTGTTGGTCAGCTACTCCTATGATTGAGGTTTGCCCCAGAGAGTGGTTGATATAGCTAGCTATACTCCACTAGAGAAAATGAATTATTCCTTTCTCTATAGGCAGCAACTGTAAGTAGTTTCTTAAGAGTGGGATTTGTGTCCATTTTCTTTTCTCCAGGCTGGGATTTTGTCTGGTCTGGAATTTACAGGTTTTGTGTGTACTTTCACAATCTCTCTGAGTTCATATGTGTACCATCCATGTTGTATCTGTCTCCTTTAAGATTTCTATTACTGGCTGGATAGTGGTGGCGCACATCTTTAATCCCAGCACTTGGGAGGCAGAGATAGGTGGATTTCTGAGTTCGAGGCCAGCTTGGTCTACAGAGTGAGTTCCAGGACAGCCAGAGCTATACAGAGAAACCCTGTCTCTAAACAAACAAACAAACAAACAAACAAAAGGTTTCTATTACCTCTGGCTCTTGCAATCTTTCAACTCCTCCTTTATACTTTTCTGA